>JARQTH010000582.1:506223-646361 GCA_030142595.1 Trachelus iudaicus
GAGAGAGAGAGAGAGAGAGAGAGAGAGAGAGAGAGAGAGAGAGAGAGAGAGAGAGAGGGAGAGGGAGAGGGAGAGCGAGAGGGAGAGTGAGAGCGAGAGGGAGAGGTAGAGGGAGAGGGAGAGGGAGAGGGAGAGGGAGAGGGAGAGGGAGAGGGAGAGGGAGAGGGAGAGGGGACGGAGAGGGAGAGGGAGAGGGAGAGGGAGAGGGGGAGGGGAAGGGGGAGGGGGAGGGGGAGGGGGAGGTGGAGGGGGTGGTTATTTCTTGCGCTTTGAATCCTTACGCTTGTTATACGACAGAGCGCGCTGGATCGCAGAGTATACGTGGACCCTGAATTATGCTTTTCTCTTTTTTTTCCATTATTAATGTATTTTTTTTGGGGAACTTCGCCGACTTCGTAATTATTCGCTGTGGGCGACGTCATTTTGTCGTGTTAATATTGGCGTGGATAAATTTTCTTTCGGAACTTAATATGAGATCGTTGTATCAGGGGGATGCTTCCGATGGATCTTCTTGGGGAATTTAATTTTTTGACGTTTTTTTTTTTTGGGGCAGGGGGGGAAATTTATTTTTAACAAGTTTTTGAAAAATTTTTTCAACGCGGCTCGGATCCCTTTGTTTCCGGTTGCTCTGACAAGTGCTCTTTTCCGGGGGGGTTGGCGGATACTGCGCAGACGTCTAAGGGGTGGGTGGTGAAATAGCAAAAGCACGCGGTACCGAGTCCACCCTGGGCGAAACTCTTTGTCCGAGTAACAATGTAAGGGTGAAATCGTGGGTCTGCGAGGGTTGCTCGAGAAGGGGGTTGATGCGGGGATTTATTACAGCGACATTCCAACCTGATAATTCTGCGAATACGACTTGCGAGGGGGTGGGGGGGGGGGTGGGGTAGTTTGTTCTTCCCGTTGTCATCCGGAAGGCGGAACGTCCTCGTTCCCTTATGGCAGGGACTCTTTTCAACCCTTAGTATCGAGGGACTGATCTTACGCGCAAAATATATCCCAATATAAACCACCCCCTATCGCATCATCAAAATACCCCCGTATTTATCGTAGTTCACTCGAAATACTAATTTCTGATAAAAAAAAAAAGAGAAATAAAATTTATTCGAAAAATATGCATTTTTTTTTTTCCAATGACGTCACGGGCCACTCGCAACCCTCGTAAGTCGTCGGCGAATGTCTCGACTCGAAAATTCGAATTCGGGGTAAACTGAAATTCAAACTATCAATGTCGAAACGCTCCGAGTCGGTAGTTAATGACAAATTGAGAAGCAAACACAAAATTGATTTCACTATCGTGAAATATATTTTTAATTCGTGTGGTTATATTTATTAACTGTCAACCCCTGTATAACGTAATATATATATATATACATATATTCGCATATAGATACAGGTATGTATCACCTGTGCATAACCATCTGTACGAATCGTTCGGATTTCCCATGTTTATTCGAAATCATCCCCTAAATATTTCCCTGAGAACTATCTGAAAATTCACCCTACCTCGATATATATACGCATCCCAACGTATATCAAAGGTAAAATCGATTGCATCGAATTTACGAGAAGGGATTTTCTATTTATCCGTATAAAAGATCCCGCGGACACATATGTCACATACGCGGTTACATATATGGTTCTAGAGAGGCGGTTGCATATACGTGTCGCAGGACCGGACACAATAACCCAGTGTGATGTATGCTGTTATAAATACTTGGAATTTTTCTAATAAATATATATATATATATATATATACCCTCTTCGCGCTAACATCTCCAGCAGTACGGAGGCTGGAGTGTGCAGAGGATAGTAGTCCTGCGAGAATTGGCGAACGCCAGGAAGATGCAATATCAACGGTTATGACAGACTCGTATTTTAGTAAGGTACCGGTAGAGGAGAGACAGAGAGAGAGAGAGAGAGACAAAGAAAGCGATGCACAGACCGAAGAGAGAGAGAGAGCAGCAGAAAATCACAGTGGCTGCTCTTTCTACTCTGGACTATAACTATAACGTTGCACGGTACACACATCAATCACCAGCATTTTAATATCGGGCAGCATACAATACCAGCGAATTCCCCCATACCAACCCCATAATAACCTACCCCCTTGGAAATCGTTTTTATGGCAAATTCTTGTAATTCATTCGTGCTCGCTCGCCTCATCTTTCAGTACCCGATTGCAATAACGTTGAATTCTGTCACGCGGAAAAATTACGTTAGTTGCCGCGGTGGTTACGAAACTTTTTGGATTGGAGTATTTTGACCAAAAAATTTTGGATTCCGTTTAGATTTTTTTATTTATGTATTTTCGAATTCGATTTTACGGAGCGCGTCGAACACGTGTCAACGCTTGTGGCTTTGGTCCCCCTCGCTGCCTCGTGACAGTGACGTGGACATTGAGAGGATTATTTCTCGGTGAAAAAAAAAAAAAATATATATATGATAGGCCACGTTAATCGTATAAACATTGTCCCACCCGTTATGCGACTATTTGACGGGCTTGAAAAGTGCACGTGTACACTGTCTACCGTATTTCGTTGACTTACGGGACACAGCGAAGCCTTATGGCTAAAATTCACGTAGGTGAATACGATAACAAATTTAAGGGTTGAAACGGCGCTGATTTTTCGTATCCCGATGGTTTTACGTAAAAACGGAAAAACTTTATTCCCCATTTTTTTTTGGCCCTGAACGCGTAATCGAGTGCGGAGAGTCAAGGGTTGTTGCGGTAGCCAGGAATATCTTAGGGGTTGCATCCTCCGTCGGGGATGAGATTCTGAGAGAGTTTGCATGGGAGAGTGGACGCGGGGGGTGCCTTTCGGGTGGATACTCGTGAGTGCAACGGCAATAGGGGTGGATGGGTAAAGGGCGGCGAGTGAGCCGAGAACTCGAAAAATAGGGGTTGGTGGAGAGAGAGAGGAGAGAGAGAGGGATGTTTCTCGGAAAAGCAAGCGAGCCGACAAATATAAATTCTTGTCTTTTTCCACCCCCTCGCACGCTCACTCGCGAGCTTACGAGGGTGTTAAGCCACCCTTAGCCGCTTCCGACGTATTTTAAACTTCTTTACATATTTTCAACCGCATCCCCTTGCTGCACCCCTTTGCCCACGGAAACATCACGGTATGGCAAACCGAACGTTTTCCGACCCCCTCTACCCCCCCCCCCCCACAAAGGTATCATCCCTTATAATAGTACCACGCATCCACCACTACGACCCGTACCTATTTTCACACGAAATAAACTGCTTTTTCCCCCGAACGTACCAAAATCCCCTAAAAACTATTGTTTCCTTCTTCGAAAGGATTTTCTTTCTTTTTCTCCACTGAAATAGACACCAGGAAACGGTCTCGCTCCTCTGCGAGAGGGTTGTGACTATTTTCGGAAAATCTTGACGCTTTGAGACGCCACCGGTGAAAGGGAAGAAAGAAAATAAAAATACTCTATCGAACAGTCGTCCACTTGGCAACTGCAATCGCTCCACGACGACGACGTCGCTGATTGATTTACGGGAGGCCGAGCGTCGCGACGCCACTGAGATTATCGGTGAACGTAATATATATATATATATTTTTTTTTTCTTTCAATACTCGTGTGAAATCTTAGGAAAGAGTTGATATGCTTTTTTTTTTCAAAAATACCACGTTCCCGTGACGTCACTAATCGTATCGTTCACGCGTTCTGTTATTTTTACTCGATATTACGTATCCGTTTATACGTACATTGTTATGCGACAATGGCGGTCGGATACCATTGGGATTGTCAATTCGCATCCGAAACGCACGCGGAAACGATACCCTTGCAAAAGCATTTTACGTGCATCTCTATATTCGAATGTCCATTATATCGATATATTATATACGCATGTACATAGGTATAGTTAGAATATTAACATATCGGCGAATACCGACGTCACTTGGAGTGACGTCACTCCTGCAACTGTTACCTGGGATCGGACGAAAGCGTGTTTCAATATGAGGAATTGCGGTTGTACCCTAAAACGCGAGCGTTAAGGGTCCTTTCACACTGTGAAGGTCGAGGGAGTGGTTAGAGGAAATTTTCTTTTTTTTTTTTTTTTTTATTCCTTTCATTATCAAAATCGAATGTCACATCCAGCTAAATTAATGGATATTATCGAAGATCGCGTAATCGTTGGATCTGTCGGGTTTTATTCGTTGATACAGTGTGGGGATACCGTTGGAATGTTAACTGCCGATACTACGACTGCGTTTTCATGATCGCGGATATGACGTGGGCTATACTTCCAACCACTCTGGATTACCTGACAGGGCTATCATTTTATTCGACGTTGAATTCATACCGGGATACATTTGTTATCGATTACGATACCTGGCCGAGCGCGTAGCTGCATACGTTGTACGTTGGAGTCCCTGTGCTTGGTGTATTATTGAATTAAAAATTGTTTACGATCATTATCGATTCGCGAGAGTCGATTAAAATATTCATCGCGTGTAAATGGTCGTATTGATGGATTTAACAAAAAAAAAAAAAAAAAAAAATGGAAACGAATACTTGAATTTTTGAGGTAACAGAGGCGATAAAAATTTTAACCCGACGTACGAGGAGTCGATGTCATAATTGATATGAATATATGGCGATTTCAAGAGGGGGAGGGGGAGGGAGGGAGAGAGGTTAATAAAATTTGTGAAAAAAGAATGGAAAATTTGAAGTCAAATACAATCAGTGATTCTCGCTAGGTCGATGTAAAATTTATCTGTTCTGTTCGTTAATTACTAATAATATTCAGACACCCCCCCGCCCTGGTGGGGTGGGGGGGTGTATACGTTGAACGAAAAGCAGCGAAGTGCCGGTTTCCCCGAGGGTGGGCAAAATGTAGAGGGGGTGGCTGAAGTTTGAGCTCGAGCTGTCTCGCATTACCATAGGCAAACAGACGGAGGAGCAGCGTCGGCGAGCGTCGGCGAGCGTCGACGGGAAGAAAAATGAATAAAATTATGAAAGACGTGAATTTTGAAAAGCGAGCGGCTCGGTATCGGCTCGTGGCTAGGAGTGTGCGATGAGGGGTCGGGGGATGTAGGTGAGCTCTTTGGTATATTTTTTTTTTTTTTGGCTTTTTAGGGGATGAGCACATTCTCTACGTCGACTCGCGTAATTCCTGGCTACGTCGACGATTATGCATTATTCAGTAACGCCGGTTTCTCCATTCCGCTTTGCTCGAGAAAAGGAGAAAAAATATCAAGCGCGGAGGCCAAAGACTAAGGGTGGCTTTCGAGAGACGGCAAATCGGTAAGGGTCGGGGGCAGGGGGGGTGAGGTTTGCGGTTGCTCCGTGTCTGCCCGCAGGGGCTTAAGGTGTCGCTAATCTCCCCGCATGATGTCATAAGGAGATCCTGTCTTAAGAGGGGGATGGTGGATGGATGACGTTGGGAGCCCAGCGAGAAAGAATCAACCCTTGTGGAGCATCCCTTAAAGATTGGCAATGATCATCGAAAATGGATGTCGCGTGCATGGTAAATAAATTTTTTCTAGCCAGTTGCAAATTTTAGGGGATGATATTTACCGCGGTGAAAAAAAAAAATAAAGAAGGGGATGACGTCTTTATAATTATACCAGAGGGTGGAAATATCAATGCTGGTAACGGTGCTCGGCCAATGAGCACGGAGGACGTCAAACGTGTATAATAGCCTATGGGCGGTTTAAGGGTTGACGCGAGGCGTCGCGACGCCGACGGGTTGAACGATGCCTGGTATAAGTCAGAATGCGGACAGGCACGCGGTTTTGGGGGATGAGAAGTTTAAATGGCTCGTCCGTATGGTGCTTCCCCACCCCCTGGTTCTCACCCCCTGATTCCCACCCCCCTGGAACTCCGTCGACCCAACCCTCGTGCCGGCACTTCAACCCCCCCGCGAACATCGCCGAAGCGTACTGGCTGCGCAGTCATCCGCACGGACGTGTCGCTTCGGTAGGACGATCTGTTTTTCTCCCTTAAAAATTCAAGGGCTGAAACCTGACATTTTTTTACTTTTCAAAAAAAAAAAAATTAATATCAACCCCTAATCTCTAAACTTACGAGACAGTCGTCCCTTGACTGAACTTTTTTTTTTTTTTTTTTTCCTTACCACTGTACACACCTACCGTGGTAGGTGAAAATTTAGCGAAACGCTTCGCGGTTGTCCCGTGCGGTTTAAGGATTTCGGGCTATACAGTAAAACTACTGCTAGGGGGTGGTTTTAACCATAAAAGATACACCCTAACACGACGTTGTCGGTTCGCCGCGGAAGCAGCACCGAACCCAAAAACCAGATCCGCCGGCGAAACGTCCTCGCACCAAATTATTCATAAATCCCGGACCGGTTTGTACTGGGTAAAAACGCGTTTGCGGACGTAACGAAGTCGGTCCGAATTTAAGGGATGAGAAGCGCAGAGGGACGAGGGGGGTTGTTAACAAAGACCGAAAAAGCAGATCGGCGGAGGGAGAGAGAGAGATGGGAAACAAGGGTGAAAACTGAAAGGGGTAGAAATGGCATCAGATGTCTCACCCGATCCCTGAATACTAATCCCTGCACCACCAATTATGTCCCTAGAACCCACCCCTCGCTCATGACCATTTACCCAAAAACCACCCCTAAGTTCAATCGGCACGAAAATTTCCGTATCGACTGTATCTTTTTTATTTTATTTTACATAAAATATTATTAATAATTACAACCTACTCCCCCCTCTACTAATCTCGAATGTTTTACACGAACCAGTCGCCACCCACCCCTCCCCCCCCCCTCCCTCCCGAAAATACCACCCTTACGCAAATGACAAGTGGTAACCCATAATAACGTCACGGGCTGACGATTCTAGGAACTTCTGTCGATTTACCGCATCTGTGCCAGCGCTGCCAACTTACTACGTTAGCCTGCTACTTAAATCACTCTCCGGCAAACGCGTTCATCCCTTATACAACTAGTGCTAACTCGACAACCTCGTCAACCGTAAGGTCCCGTCATCCCCTATCAGTTTCACGAGCGACGTTCGAGGGAAGGACAACTCTTTATATTAGCAGACGAAAAACTTACTTTCACGACACTTGGATACTTTTCGCTGTCGCTTTGGCAACACTGATTCCTCTGAACGTGACGGGAATGAAAATACATCCCTGCACACACACGCATATATATATATATATATATATATATCACACTCGAATATATATCCACTTGATATAACAAAGCTAATCAGAAAAACAAAACATCCCTCCACGCGTCAAAATCGACAGAGTGGATTAAATAAATTCCCTAATACCTCAACCAGACTGACGTATGGTAACTGATATGAGTGTCGGAAAAACCACCCCATGTGTATAGTCATGCTTGTACCATATATATATATATATATATACACAATAAAACAGTAGCAAGACCGTCACGTATCGGAATAAATTGATTATCGCAATCAGTTCGACCAACCATATATGGGCAGGTGCTCCAGGTTATCAGTTATCAACACGAAGACTCTACACTTACAAATAGCCATAGTGCGTATGGTTAAAGGACTTAGGGGTAGTTTTATGAAAAATTTTGTATGAATAAGCGAATCCCACGTGAAACACGTGGAAAATCAGTGGCTGACGAATCGTTTGGAAATGCCCGGCTCTCGTAGGGTCTTATGAATGACGTAGCAAAAAGCAACCCCTACGCTCGCGACTGGCATTTACTACTGCATATATATAGGGGTTGAATTAGAGTTTCGGTGATTAGTGACCATCGGTCCGTGTTGCCTTTCGACAAGCCACTCGTATCACCGCAGCAACCCACCCCCTACCACCTCTTCGCCACCCTCCCCTGCGTTAACCCCACAGCTGGACGCTGTCTAATCTTTCGTCGATTATCGTACGTATATAGATAGAACTTGAAACACCCTGTAGCTTGTAGATGGATTGTGTGTGTGTGTGTGTGTGTGTATATATATATATATATATCACGCGTCTCTTGAAGTAAGCAAAATTGATGGTACCGATTATCGATTACTCTATGGGAATTAGTATAGGGTCGATTATCAGTGAATCTGTACCGGACGTGAAGGTGGGGGGGAGAGGGAGGGCTGATTGTATAACCAAACCACTAAGATACGATCGGGAATTTTTTGTGGCGTTTACATTACTTTCAAACCTTCTGAGGAAAAGTTGAATTTTTATGGCAGCGGATCAAAGTCTATTGGTTGTCTGTGTGTGTTTTTGGGTTAAACATGGGTTTTTTAAAATTAATTATCTGACGCATAACTTTTTTGACAAATATTTATCGTACTATTATCTTGATTGATAATGCTCCGATCAACAGGTTAAATTGCAATTCTCTTTTCGTTGCTTTATGGCCGCCGCTCTCTACGTCCTAACGGATTATCTTTTATTATGGGGTCAAACTTGTCTACAGGGTGTTCAAAGTGTTTGACACCAAGGGTACGAGGACTGCCAGGCAATTGAACACCCTTCGAAAAACTATTCACCCAATTGTACGTCACGCGGGCTGTTCCGAGGAGTCAGGGGTGGATTCTGCAGTGTCCCTGGGGATCCCTCGCACCCCCCAAAGTCCGATCACGAGGTCGCAAAGGGACGCCATTGCGAATCCTACGCTTCTGAATTGATATTAGCGGGAAAATTCGAATTTCGATTGTACCATTCGTTTAATCTACGCTCGTCGAAGTACGGCTACTTCGTGAAGTGGCATATTATTATGGTTGAAAATTGTTTTTTCCTTTATTTTTTTTTTTTCTAATCAAATATACCAATTTATTCAATGGCACAACCGCTACGGGCTTTGATTTACAATCGCATTACAACGCGTTCGCGATACGATTAATTGTGGCGAAATGACAATTAAATTATCTCATCCTCCAATCAAAATACGTGTTCGCGAATGCATTATGGGCGCGATGATCGCGTCCGTGGAGATTTCGCGAAATACTGGAAAAAGGGAACAAAAAGTCAGATTGATCGAGTGGCGCGGGGGTGGGGAAGAGGGGGGGGGAGAGGGCGAGGAGGAGGAGGATGAGGGGGGGTGGGGTCGCGGTTGAATCAAGTACGAGTCGTTTCGACGCGAAAATGAAATAGAAATCGCCCGAAGGATCGTAGCAAAAGGATAAGGAGGTCCTTCGGGACGGGGATGCTGTGAGGAGGTCTCTCTTGGCTGTATCCGAGGCGAACCTTAAAAATACGCAATCTCGCTACTCCGTCAGGCTGAAGAATTGAAATACATGTCTCTCCCCCTCTCGCCTTTGGGTCCCCTTTGATATCGTTTACCCATAATCATTTAATTTTAACCGTAGCCGCCGCCGCCGCTCTCGGCTCTTTCCGTCACCCCGAGGCTCCTTTCGGAGGTTCTTTAAAACTCCTCTTATTCTACATGGACGATCTTGCTCTCCAGCATCCCGTCTGATGGCTCCTTTGCCTTTACGCTGGCGCAGACTTTTCTCATTCGCGTTTTACCCCACCTTCGTCACACTTGCTCTTCGTCGTCAATCTCCGGGATCCTCGTACCCCCCCCCCCCACCCCCTCGAACACCCCCTGTCGGTTTATCTAGTAAAAAAAAAAAAAGAAGATAATACAGACCGTAAAGCTTGCCAACGTAAAAATTTAATACAGACTTTATTTTATTGAGCGGATACATTTCAACGTCTCGTATGTGTCTAAGACATACTTGCATATGTTTACGTAACTCGGGGTACAGGAGTCACGTGATATACATATATATATACACACACACACATACACAATATATAGGAGACACAATGGAGGGTAAAAATATCAAGTCGATTCGTACCCTCCAGACACCCGTGAACTTGATTAGCCCCATCTCGCAATTTTGATAGTATTGAGAAGAGTGGGGGGGGAAAAAAAAAATACATATTTCATACCCAAGGGCGGCTTTTAAAAGTATCAACTGCAGTGCAGTGAATGTGACGTCGAGAAAAAAAAAAAATAAAAATAAAAAAAGCGTCGTACGCAATATAATCCTTGATGAAAACTGTGAAAATCGGAAACGCTCGAGACGCAATATCCTCGATAGGATAGAGAAGAGAATGGAATTTTGTTGGAAGGAGTTAGAGGGGGGCCGGAGGGGGGGGGGAAGTCCTGTGAAAAAGGTAAGGGTGTAGTTATAGAGAGGATCGGAATGGGCGGACGGGACAATAATGCGACACAGACACTTTCGATGCAAACTACCCCCGACGTATTTCAAGCAACCCTCCACCCCTTTCAACCCCTGCCCGATCCCAATCCGATCGGTTATTGAATCGTTAAGCCGTCGCCGAATAAAAAGATCTGCATAAGCATCCCCTATATTTCTTCTTGGCCTCCGTCGGTATAGACCACCCCTCCTTTGCTCCCTCCCCTCCTCCTCCCCACCGACACTCATACCTCTCCGTTATCCCCCGTCTATTCTCCTAGGAGGCAAACTGGGCGAGGAGGGGGCGAGAGGGGGGGGGGGTGGATTGGCGACCCCCGGGCGCAAATAATATTTTGAGACGCTAAAATGTGTCAAGCGCCCTGATCCCCGTCTGACATTTGAATATCCAAGGGGGAAGGGGGTTGGGGGGGGGGCGGTTGAACAATGCCAGAGGAAGAAGTAGTGCCAACCGTTCGTTCGTTCCCCCCCTCGAACTACCCTTATTGCCAACCACCACCCGTCACTTGTATTCCTTCATCCCTTGAAAACCAACCCCCAAGACACCTTCACCGGCAATATTTATAAAGCTTTGCGGATAGAGCCGTCGATATTTTCTCCACGTATGGGACTGTCACGATACGTCATCGTTTCTTGGAGATAAACAAAAATGAGAGACAAGGACGAGAGAGATAAGAAAAAGGAAAGAAAAGGAAAAGCGTCTGGCTTAGTGTTACGACAACCCGTTTCGATGTCGGCCCGTGGATTCTCGCTGTATGAATAATAATAATATATAGCTGAAGAGATAAGAAATAAACAATTTTTGGAAAAATTTGAGATACCCAGCATCCCTGGTCCAGATGCGTGTTTTTCGAGATTTATGGTTTAAATTTTGTTTTGTTGTCATCCTTTTTCACGATCGACTATCATCTTATTGATTGATCGTGACTTTTTTGGATGACTCTTCTTCTTCGATCGGCGGACTCTGATAAGGATTTTACGATGAATTTCTACAGACAGCGTTGTTACCGAGGCAAATTGGCGGCTTCCTACATATGTGAGAGTCGGCAGGTAATCGTCGGTATAAAGTTTACAGCGTCTTTTTGACACGGCGATTAAGTGCGAGGTTTAATGGTTGATCGGAGCGGAGCGTCGGGACGCCTGAAAATTATGACTGTATCCATCCGTAATATACATATATATATATATATATATATATAGGTGTATATGATACGTATGACATATATATGTATGTATGACAAATAGTCGAGGTGGAGTAACATTGTCATGTAGAACTTTTTTTTTTCTCAATTCACATCCAGCGACGACTTATCTGCCGTTCTGTTGAGAAATATTTGTAAAAAAAAAAGAATTTTTTAACTCTTTTTTTTCCACTCAAAAATCCTTAACGTTCACCTCGTAAACCCTTAAGCTAAATACTAATAAACCGATGCGTCGCTTAACAACTTGTAACCTGTTCGCGAAACGTTTCAGGGTTTCCACTCGTGACGACCGCAGTGGTCAGAACGGCAGAGGACCAGTAATCCGTGCGAGCGATATTTTCACTGCCGCCTTAAGGAATTCCTTACGAAAGATTTGGGATTGCTTACAATGTAAAGGACCGGGCGACCAGAGAGGCCGATGTGCATTGCGTGTATTGAGTCGTTCAAAAAAAAATTTTTTTTGGTCAACAGGTTACACGATCGTTTTTAAGATACTGGAGAAAAGTCATGGTACAAAGAAGAAATTTTTTTTGCAAATCTTATTTTTAAACCAACTTTTTTTCACATTTTTATACATACGTATACTCGTGGCGTGTAAAACTATTTTCGTAAATTTAACGATTCCCCGTTATATTACTCGTATCTCGAATCTTTTTCGTACCATCCTGCCACCCGGTATGCACCGAGTCCTCTTAGTCTCTTTGAAGAGCGTCTGGACGCTCACGCGTCCTCGCACGCATGCAAATTGCAACATTGTAGCTAAGCATACGAGCACGTCGTACACTAGCGTGAGATGTGGTCCGTCAAAAGGCCGTAAAACGCAAGGCCACGTCGTTCGGCCGCATCCACAACTAGCGTCACTACATTCCCCGTATACGCGTTGCTTAAACCTTCGTTATACTGGCGTTCCTTATATCGCAAATTTCATTTTAATCTTTTCTTTTCCCTCCCTATATACACTTCAGTCTTTTGCTGTCTGACCAGAAGACACTTCGCGTCCATATCCCATATGCGTAAAGCCCAAAACACACGATACCGTCGAGTCTCTAATCAGCATAAGATAATAAGACGCAACGTCGAGAGACGGGATTCAATTAGTACCTCGGCCGGTTTTGATACGTAAAAAAATAATTGGACAGTCGTATGTTTCCGTATGTAAAAAACAATTTTTTTTCCCCACAGATCGCATTTGGTCCATCGGGATGCTGCGTCCGACGATCACGCTATTACGTTCAATCTCGAAACCATTAATACATAGTCCATCGTATTAAATACGTCAGCCAGCCAAAATTGCTATCAACGACAGGACTACAGTTTATCCGCGCTAACTCTCCCGAGATGAGACTTGTCATCCGAGGACCGAAGAGGGTTTGGGTATAATTTATCCCGTTATGCTAATCGGAACGATTTGTCTAAATTAAAAGGCGCTCGGCCTGATCCGCGGTCACGTCCCCATTTTCACCAGCCTCCCTCCCTGCCATCCGGTCAGGTTGTACTAGCCGCCGGACTTGACGCCGCAGCATCCCCGGGGACGATGGTCCAGCGTTATCGCAGTAAATCCCCTTGCGGATGATGAGACTTTGGTTTATTGTACGTGTTCGGTTCGCTACGGTAAGATCGTCAGGGTCGAGGAACTGGACCAGTCCCAGCATCCCGTGCTGATGCCTTTGGATCTCTGGCTTTTTTTTTTCATCTCCCTTTCTTCTCTCTCCCGACTTTCATACTTTCCTCGCAGCGGTCAGCCACAAATCCCAAGGTGCACGGGGCGCGCATACCAATTGACTTTTGCCATCTATAACCAGAGTAACAAATTTTCCCCTTATACTCACCCTCGTCAACCCCTACGAATCCCTTGCATGTTATAAGGGATTACCTCGTCCCACCATTCTTTATACCAATATTATATACAAATTTTTTTTATTATTTTAAATTTTCCCGCCATAACCAACCATCTTTTCATACAGCATTACGCGCTTACCAATATCGTACACGTACTCGCAGCATCCCTCCTATATACTTCCAGCATCAAGTACCTCCTATCCCGCAGGATACGGTAGACACCGTGGGACAACACGGGCTCCTCGACTAAGCCGTATAAATCTGACCATCTTACAACGGCATAAGTCTACGGATTAGCTCCTGTACCACAGTCGCCATTACCACGTTACTCTCCGCCCGTCGACAGATCTTACGTATCTCGCTTACTTTTCTCCTGCGTAAAATAAAGTCCTCCCTGGACCGTTCAATCTTGGGGCGAAGAATCGTCCCTTTCATTTTCACGTTCTTTTTTTTTTACTCCGAGGAGTGATGATTTTAAATAAATAAAAAAACATTTGGGGGGTGGAGGGGTGCGGGGGGGGGGGGTAGCACGTTTTCTTACCGGGTCCATGCCATCAAAGTCACTGCTTGGTATTCTCTGCGAACTCGACCAGAAGGGGTGGGGTGGGGGGAGGGGCGTGAGACTCGAACGGGCTGTTTCAAGGGGGTTAGATGGGCCAAGGGTGGTTTTAGGGTGGTGACGACGCTAGCGAGAGAGGATACAGGTTTCCCGGGGGCGGCTGATGAGGTATTGATGATAGGATCGCGTCAACACCAGCTGAGCCAATTACACGCCTAAATCTCTACCCATCCCGCAGCATCCTCATCCCATACTCTGTATCTTCCTCGACGAGTTTGTAGGTATATCTATCGATGTACTTTTTTTTTTATTTTATTACTACAGTCCCACATAACTATAACCGGTACCGGTTGGTATCACCCGTTATCGATACCAGTCGTCATTAAATGAAAGCATAAAACTGGTAGAATTTTTTGTTTTAATACAGCATCCCTCGACAGATTTCATCTCGTGTTAATTATTCATGCCTTTTTGTTCCAGGTAAGTGACTCGTGTTACATATCTTCGGAAAGCTGTCTGTCAAGGTAGTAAATGCATCTGTACGATTATCATTGGTTATCCGACACTGGGTACACGGGATGCGCGGAGAAGCTTTTGGTCCACGAGAAAAATCATCTTTTTATCTCTAGCGTATATTCCATGGCTTTTGGCAAGGAGCGTAAATATTCTATTATTTTTCTTTTTACGTATTCTTCAACGCGAGCTCTTGTTACGCCCACTGCCCCTAGGACACGGATGGGCTGGAAATAACAAACTGCGAGGAAATAACAAACGCGTCGCTACATTGAAATAGCCCTGTCGCTCGTATCTCATATAGCGAGCACGAGTAGCGGCGGCGTTGAACGGAGGATGAGAATGAATACAGTGGAAAAGGGTGTTGAGACAGGAGCAATAGGAAATAACAGTAGTAGGTAGCAGCAGTGGCAACGGGTAAGACGATAGCCGACCCAGCCGACCCAGCCGACCCAGCAGCAGTACGAGTAGTGAGATAGTATAGTACCAGTGATATAGGGTAGTCGGTAGAGAGGGGGCAGTGCCAGGGGTAGAAGAAAGAGAGAAAACCATAGAGGAGATAAAAGGAAGCTTCTTCTCTCGCGAAATCGCCTCTCAAATCTCGCGTGAAAATTACCCTATTGTGTCTACCCCTCCCACGGACACCTCTGAACCCCCATCACCCTCGTATTTTATCCCTCGGTTACATAATCGGCTTTTTGTTTTACGCTCTTGTCTTCCTTTTTTTTTTCATCCCTGGGATTCCCCCCAATGCCTCTCGGACCTTGCGGGGGGACTGTTGCAGGCGGCGGAGCGTAGATGGCGCTAGTGTCGCCAGTGGCTAGTACCAATACCCGCATACGGCTGCCGTGCCGATGGTTTAGGGACACCTTGTCCTGTGGGTTGGCTGCTGGTTAAAGGACATTCCTGATCGGGGATGGGTGTCCTTCTTAGCTTGCTCGATTTCTCCCTAAGCTCCTTCGGGATACCCTGTCGCACCACTTGCTGGCCAATGATCCCACAAAACCCCCAAATTCCCCACTCGACGTCTTTCTTCTTTCGATGTATACGGTACCTAGTACTGGACCACTGGACCTATATACGTTTACCGTTCTAACGTGCACAGAGAGACACGTATACGCGGTATCTCTCTTGTCGCGCACGATGATATCCTGTTTGTATTGTATGTACAGGGTGTTTTTTGTGAATGTGAAAAACATTGAAGAATAATATTTCCAGTTGACACAGAAAGAGGATACGTGCTACGGTGTGTTTTTATTTTTGTATCTGCTACCGTGAGCGTGTATATATATATATATTTTTTTTTGTCTTTTCTCTTTTCTCTACCCTTTTCACGGTTTTTCGCAAGAGCATAGGATACGTTAGGTTATTATCAAACCGGTAGCCGGTATTTAGAGAGATACGTGTACACAGAGAGTGCTGGGCTCGGTATTATCAGGGGTTATCGGACGTGGGGTGAACACAAGGGGGTCAGGCGGACCATATGCTGCCAGTATGTTCAACACTCTCTCACTGGGACAGTCGAGTCCTCCAGTGAACGAGTACACACTCTACACTCTTTCTCTCTCTCTCTCTCTCTCCTCTTTCTCTCTCGTCCCTTCGATATTCTATACTGTTTTACTCTAGCGGAAAGGGGGCAGGGGGGGTCCCACTCTCCCTCGGTATCATCATAATCGATATATTATTATTACGAGCCCATGCATTTTGTAATGGTATCAAAAAGGCTAAAATTAAATAATAATTTTTGAAAAAAAAAAAATTGGTTACTATATTCTTCTATTCACAATTTTTTTCTTCTTTCGCGTTTGACGCGACATTGGAAAAACTCTTTATCTTTATATCATCGTTAATTTGGACAATTAAGCCTGGCGTGCCATAATCACGAAATTATCGTTGTATCTTATCGGGCGTTAGCGATATTACGATTATTCGAAAATGCAAACAAATTCCACGTTAAACATCCGTATCAGTTTATTTCACGCGATCCGTCGACGCACTCAATATTATTTGCATTTGACGCTTAAACTTTTTTTTATCCCCCGTGCACATGACGTAATCCTGTATCGTCAGAATTTCGATAATTTTCAAATTAACGTGAAACAAAAAAAAAATAAAACACCATCTCGCATACCCAAACCATCGCAATCCAGATTCACGGTCCTTTTATCCCATAGGATTTTGCGGGATCTCAGGGTTCGCGACCTCCCCCTCAACCCCTCGAATCGAAGGGACATTTTTCTCACTTTGCCAAGAACCCCCCTCCTCCTCCTCCTCCCCCCTCCCCCCTCCCCCCTCTGCGCCATAATAAGTTTTACTCGAAACGGTCAAGGATGCTGGGACAGCGGAAGACATTGGGGGGGGGGGGGGTGAGTTGGAGAATCGCCACAAAGGGGATGAAAGAAATCATCCCCACTCGCCTACTGTATTCCCAAAAGCATAAAAACCCTACGGAAAACATTGGACCCTTTTCATGGAGCAGAAAAAAATATCATTGGCAGGACTGTCACGTACCTTATTGGTAAACTTGAACATGCCGCCATTTTTTTTTTTTAGAGAGAACCGATAGGACTGATGTCACATTAATTTACAATTTGTGTAACCAACTCGACGCCTGATAGCGTCGCTTACTTCAAGAGGTACGATACCGGCCATATGCCGTCAATCGACGACCGGCGTCGCGACGCCTTACACTATTGGACTCTGTGTAATTATCGATGTCACTGTTGCTACGCTACTGACCCGTGATATAGTGTATAGTCCTATACACTGTATGCACTGTACACTATATAATTGTCCTATAGGGAAAATACAAAAGTTAGCATATACGTATACGATAGATTTAATGAAAAAATTTACACCGTGTAATTCGATTACAAATGATAACGATGTAGAAGGGTGTGTTTCATCTGTGAAAATTATAAATAGAAGGGTTAACCGATTATTATTTTTCCTTCTCGCTGCTCTCATACGGGCTTGATCCATGGTACTGATTTTTTGTTTGATCTAGTAATATTTTTTTATTATGTTGGTGCACTTGTTGGTATCGATTAAACCAGCAGGGGGTTGTTTGCGGGTGATATTAAAAAATATTAATTTGTTGTTCCGTCGATTGTTTCGTTAATCATTTTTTATTTCCAATCTGTGTTACGTACAAATACAGATGCATCGCCATTATAATTTACTAACGAATCAGTCGCCATTAATGATCGCGTAAGCCGATATGCGAATTGCACGGATGCACCAACGATAAATCCCATTAACGATAAACTTTGCCACGTTACCCACAACGCGCGATTCGATCCCACGAAAAAAAAAAAAAGAAGAATGAAACTCGACAAAGAAGTAAAGCTCAAGTGCGATGGACGGTGGTTTAAAAATTTCTTATTTTTTTTTTTTTTCAAAATTCCATCAATACGCGTCAACGAAAGAAAAGCGATGTATCGTATATCACATTACACAACAAAATAGATCCAATACGCCCCAGTACTTATACGATACCGTAAATAAATTTATGATACCGATTGAGTCGAAATAAAAAAGAAAAAAAAGAAAAGGAGTCCCCATCGTCCGGTTCTCGAATCCCATAAGAATATCCAGCTGGCAAACCCGCAACCATAAACCGAAACTTTGGCTCAATGACGGTAATAAGGACTGTCGGTAATAAAACTGCCACAGTACCGGAATACGTGTCAATTCCTTCTATTTCCAGGAAGGATCCAATTGGAAGAGAAAAAAAAAAAAAAGAGTCTCGAGCAATGACCATTACACCAAAGCGACAATCGAACGATGCCAGGCCTATCGAAGTCGAAATTAAGATCGATAATCACTCCTGATACAGACATTTTTAAAAGGAAGAAGTGTTAAACGACCCAGCGAACGTAAATGGCGATAAATATAATTTTCGACGTTTATACGCGTCACTGGGAACAAAACGAGACGTAAATAACTTAGCCGGCCTGGACTTCAAAACCGCAATGGACTTTTCTTCATGTTATATATATATATATATATATATATATGCATACCATCCCATACAGTGTTACCAACAAATGAGCATCGATTCTTAACTCCCATAAGGTACCGCGTATGTTGGTCAGAGTGCGGACGACAAACGAAAGCCTATAAACACCTAGCCGGTACGGTTGTAAATTATCGTAACAGTCCAGTGGGATTGGCTGGGATGATTTAAGTCTCACGGCAGCCAAATTCGTTTCTCTTTTGCGCAAAGCGTAAAGGCGGCCCCGCGACGATCACGAAAACGATTATGGCTACCAGGACTTACTCCGTGCAGTCTCTTCCGACCACCTCGTTACACAGTACTAATACTAAATCCCTATCACTGCATCGATTAACGCGCGAGACTGGAGCCTCTCATGACTTACTTCGCGCAAAGATAAAATTAATATATGCGAGTTTCCAATCACGGGCATAAATTGGCTGGGTCGACAAATGCTTTTTTCTCCTCGATATTCCCAACTCAGTCTGCTGATCCATCTGGCAGCGTACTGTCGTTAAGATATGAGAATGTAAACCGCGCGAGATTTCGCTCTATGTAAATATTATTATTATAATTTTGCCAACCTGAAACCAGTAAACCGATACGGTTACTAGCTTGAGTCCTCGCGTAGGCAGGAACCACGCGATATCACTGGATCGTATGGGCAGTTGGCATTTCGGGTAGTTATTCTCTGTTAGGTTGGTACACTGCCACATTGATACCAACGTGGGAGACTTGCGGCCGGCTAATAAGCCCTCCTTAAGTCCGTAACTCTGCTGTGATTTGTGTCCTCTCGGTAACCTGCTCTCACTTCGCTTCACTCCACTCCCCTCTCTCCCTCCCACCACGGTCTTCACCCCCCAGCGAACTGCTCCGACTCCTGGTTATGGGATCCTAGGACCAGTGTCCTATATCCGCTGGGCTGTATATATATACATATTGAGTGTGTATATATATATATACATGACACAGAGCTACGTCTCTATGGCAGCTTTACCTACAGCTATACCTGCACCCTCTAACTCTCACCCTCTCGCCGACCTGTCTACCCAGCAATTAACAAGTCCCCCTCGAGGGCTAATCCCGCTAATCCCTTGACTGATGCCCCCCTCCCCCCTCCCTCCCCCCCCCACCTCTCACCTCACTTCACCCCGGTTCACCTTCCCCATGACCCCGGAACCCCGTTTAGATACCAAGATGCCCTACAGTGATTTTCGATCAGGTTTTTGGCGATCTTGGATTTTCGGATAATCGTAGAGAGGGGTAGTGTTTCTTTTTTTTTTCCAAGGATTTTCCTCCGGGACTAGTTTTGGATATAGGATTTGGTTTCTGTTTTACTGCAGAATACTGGAATTCGTTGCATTATTATTTATCGGGGGAGGATCGAGGCGATTTTTAGAAAAATTAATTAGTCGATGGGGATGGGAGGGGGACGGGGGGGGGGAGGTCGTTGGGAAATTTTTTAGGGTTTTAAATTTTACGACTGGCAATTATTAAAATTGAATTTTTTTTCTACTTCGGAATGGCAATTTGTTTACATTTTTTTTTTTCTTACTTTGGGCTTCATATTTTTGGCGCGATACGTTTAAGGGTGGATCCCGTGAACGGATTTGTATTACTCTTGCCGATCGTAGTCGCAGAGCTTCGCTCCGGAGTCACTTGGTACTTCTGTATGAAAAAAGCACCCCCGGCTGATCTCGCGGCGTCGTTTATCTTTTCGTCGGTCATCGATGCCCGCGTCGCTTTTCTGCCTTGGCTGGGTATGCGCGCGCGACCGACGTAACGTGTAAAGCCGCAGCCGTACATCACGCTAAATCGAGATCCAAAAAATATACAATGTCTGACAAGGGGTGGTTCCCGTCAAGCTGGGGTTTGTTACGCAACGCTAACAATGTGTACCAAATCGTTTGCCGTGCGAACGATAGTCACCGTAACTACCGCCTGCCAAAATTCTGCCCTACGCTGTACGCGTGAAAGACAAATTTTTTTTTAAGTTTCCCCCTCCCCAAAAACCTATACCAAAAATTGGACAATTACACCCGTTGCCAGTCTCAAAGAATGAACCTTGAAATAATCCCCTGTAATACGTATTACCCGCTGTCCGTACGTCCTTAATCAAAACTACCCCTACGGAAGCCCATAGGCTTGTTACATTTCGCACAATAGATCAGGATACACCGGCTATACCATTAGGTGCCTCTCCTCCCCTCCCACCCCCTTATACGTACCGAATCTAATGCAAACAGCTTGTCGAATGATAAATCAAACTTTCCCAATGACGGGGATTTGTTCCTGGGTGGTAGAGTTTTATTTTTTTTAACCCCCTTCCTACCCCCCCACCTTTTTTTTTTTTTTTTATTAACCAGTCACATGTGTCAACCGCAAACCAGCCTGGCGGGGCTGAGCTCCAGGAAATCAAAATCAATTCCGGCAAGTACGCGTGTCGAATTACTTTTGCCGGAACGACGCGTTAGTTTCGTTAATTTTTGGTTTCCCTTGTTTGTCGAATTTTTTTTTTTTTTTTTTTTTTTTCGTCGCTTTCAAAACTTCCTTTCGTCTCTTTACTTTTCGCCGTCCACGTGTCGGTGCGTAATGTCCTAACGCGAAGAGACGTGGGATGACAGGTCTGACTGTCGACTAAGTGGAGTAGCAGAGCCCTGCCGTAACAACAGATAGCCCAGGAGAAGCAGATAGTAACACATGGACCGTTGACAGCATCCGATCCTCCTCTCATCTCCACGACTGCACCGTCCGAATGTCATTAGTCCGACGCAATCCGTATACATGATATCTCGGAGAAGTAAATTGGCTTCCGTTGTGCATCTGGACCACTGAAATCTGTCCCCAAGACAGAAAAAATTCCCAGCATCCCATGCATCCTTCATAGTAATCTCGACAACAAGAGATATCCTGAAGTAAAGAAAAAAAAAAAAAAAAAAAAAATTGTAATATTCAAGAATTTCGGGGAAAAAAAACAAATTTTTCGCACGTCAAATCCTACGAAAGACATCCCTGGGACGTTTGGTCCACACCCTGAGGATCTGAAGTAGTAACCAAGCGTACAGGGTGAGACGGTAGTAAGGATGCTGGAGGCTATTAAGACGTTCTCGCCGAGATAAAAGGAAGCTGGCTTGCCAGTTTGGCTTGGTGGGAGGGGTGGGAGGGGGTAAAAGGCCGGCATAGAGTTTAAGTCAGAGGGTGAGACCGAGAGGATGAATTCTGGTCCATGGCCATCAGAGAGAGAGAGAGAGAGAGAAAAAGGAAAACGTAGAGAACGAGTACAAGAGAGGCAAAAGAGCCGAAGAACCGTAGGAGGAGAGAAACAAATAAACGAGGGGAGCAGCGAGACTCCGGGGCCCGAAGCGGCTACCATTAAAATGAAAAATGACATTCCCGCCGACGTCCCCGTGGCGGCCTTTACTTACTCCGCCATAGTTACATACCTTACCCCTCGAAAAGCAAACAGCCCCTCAGAATTATTGGTGATTTTTTAAATCTGTTAAACAGGCCTCTCGACCGCAGTTGCCAAGTAGGGTTGTCCTTATGTCTGTCTCTCTCTTACACCTTCGTAAACATATATATATATATATATATATCTGATATACCCCATCAGATCGCACCCTTCCTCTATCTCATCCCCTAAGGATTCACCCGACCAGGCAGTACAGCATCCCTTTTGGTCCTGGGATCAGGCTGGGTTACTATACATCCCCTCTTGAAAAGTATCCACCCCCCACCTTCAAACCATGCTCAGGGCTGCTTAACACCTTGTTATTTATTTTTCAAACTTTCATTCCCCTTTCTACCCTCCTCCTGGGCTATTTGGTGGCGACCTTTTATCAGGGGTTTTTTCTTTTTTTTTTTTTTGGTAACGATTCAACGGCGTTATTAATATCGTGGCGATGCTATCTGATCTTGTTATGTATCTCGTGTTTTCTATTCGAAATTGCGCCACAGCTAGATCCTCCGTGGGAGGAAAACTGTGTCGCTTAATAGGATGCGTAGGAAGGCTGAGGTAGACGAACGGAAAGTATCGTAGTCAGGACGTCGTACCGGTACTGTAAAAGTATACGCGTTGTCCGTGCAGTCGTGTGGGATAGAGAGATACATCCTCGCAGCATCCAATTCAGGATCTCATCCACCTACTGAGATCGTAAAGACTGCACGGGCAATGTCTTAGAATGGGTTTCTCGTATCTGCCGTTTTGCTGCTATAAAACGATGCCCCGCGTGGCTTGGCCTATCGGAAGGCAGATACGGAAGAAAGGAAAGGACATGGTCAGGAGAAACGATGAGAAAGATCATTAATGTGGGTAACGTTGAATCGTTCGACAAAACTTTAATTTTAATTCCTCTTAGAGATATTTATCTTTCCACCGGTTTTTTTTTTCCCCCGTGATTCCGTAATTTATCGATTTTTCTTTTTCCAAGGCACGATAATGTCAAGACTGTTTGGGATACGAAGTAAAAAAAAATGTACAGCACTTTTAACGGCATGCGAAACTCACTTTTAAACTGTCTCATCGATATCTCCAAGTTGGTAGACAGTTCGGTGGTTTTTTGCCATTGCGAAACTACCGACGACTCCGAGCAGTCGGCCATTGGTAGCAGAGGGGGGGAAAGGGGAGGTGGGAGGGGGTGATGTTGCGGTAGGGGGACGCGAAACTAGTTTTCGATGCCATATTGACATGTAACTGTCATCGGTGCCCGAGCGCCGTGTACAGGCCTTCGCGTCTGTCCGTACGACTGGTCTGAAGTTGCTTCTTGTCGTATCGGCGACTCTCGATTCTCGACCGGTCTCGAAACACAAGACCAGTCCAATTGCGATCATTGCCGCAAAAAAGGTGTGCGGCGTCCCTTTGACGTTCACCAGGTTGCCACACCGATCCCGGCGCATTCGCGCACGTCGTACAATCGACTGAAAACACGAGAAAACTCCTACGAATGTCTCCTCGATAAATAGTCTCGGACTATTTGAAAATTTCGAAAAATTCTCACGAGCATAAAGTTAACCTCCGAAAAAGTTGGTAATCGAACGGCCCAAGATATTTTGCGAATCGTGAGAAAAAAATCTTGATACATATTGGGTGGTCATTAATTTCGTCGAATTAATCATACATCCAGACTCGAAGTCTGTTCATGCTCGGTCCCTCGGTGAAATTCGATATGCAGACTACTTCAAGTGAATCGAACGATCTCCCTCGGCTCTCAGAGGGAATTATAGTGAATCGTTATTCTCTCCGTGCGCGGTTGCTTAAGAGGATCCTTAACGCGCCAAAAGGTTACCGCGAAGAGTTAATTCAATCAAGAATAAAGTATAAGGCTCGATCGGACTCCGCGTGCCACCGTATGTACATAGGCTATGTTCACGCGGTACGGCGTTACTTAGAATTAGAGGAGAGGTAGGGAAATAAAAGTCAATAGAAATCCACATGAAAATTGCATACACCGTAGAGGGCACCACTCTCGCCATAAGCATTCTCATATACCTGCTCGCGGGTAGTATATCAACAATGATAGTTATACACGTACGTTATAATCGTAAATTAGCCACAGCAACATAATATATTCGTGGGCTGGTTGGGTTCGCGCGTATCTGTTTTATGCGGTTATTATATATGACAGCAGCAGTCATACCTGGGGCCCGGGAGCCCGGAGCGTTCGGAGCCTCCTGAGTCTATCCAGAACGAAGCGCCTATGTACAGTCTACCCACGATGGGAATCCGTCTGTACACCCTTGCAATCGGTACACCGTGTATATAATAAAATCTTATAGAGTCGATCGAGTCGTTATACCGGGTAACTTCTTAATCCAAAGGAGCACGGAATAATTTGCACCGAACAAGACCATGACGAGGGTCCGCGACGCGGAGGACGAAGCTGGCGGATGGGGGCCAAAGGGTAAAACATGTATCCGGTGACCGGGCACGTGGTTTACAGCTGATGCTAATATACATAGTAGACCCAGGTAGACCCTGGCGACTTGGCAATATTTTAAATGACGCGAGGTTAGCTACGCGGAGAATCACGTCGTTGGGAATACGGTAAATCATATACAGGGAGGTTTCGTGCGGAAGGTATGAAAAAAAAGAGGGCCTGATAGATTGTGTATTGGTTGTGTTACGTGTATATATATATATACGGGGTTGCAGATGGGTAGTTGGGATGCTGCATCCTTGTTCTCGAATATTAATTAATTGAAGCCTCCCGGTGTACACGCGCAGGTTGAACCGTGTACCTACTGCACCCTTTCTTCTCATATGCATACACATGTGGTTATACGATACTTGTATGTTTATATATATTACAGAGCCATCTACCTTGAGCCCTCCAGAACTACCTAGAGTTCGAGGGCTTACTGCGTTTTAAATGAATTTTCGAATTTATTTCCACTTCGTCCGGTTCCCTTGTTTTTTTCAGTCAATTTTTTTTCAACGTGCACTTACAAAATTACACGTGCTGCAACTGCCCGCTCTACAGTCACTGTCGCGTTTCGCGTAATGCTTCGGGTTAAGAGACATCCGCATTGGCCGTTATACAGGGTCGCTCAATGAAACGCGGAACGTAAACCGATAACGTAGGCCGAAATGACTGACGGGAATTTCATGGGGTTTAAAATCATGAAACATAGCTGCCACGTCGATACGCCGCTATGGAGTTCACCGTTCGACCACCCCCTACGTCACGGACCTTCTGGGCTGTCAACCCCCTTGGCTGCATTTATTTGTCACCGCAAGGTCCCGGTAGTGCATGTCCATCCGTCCGATGAAGTATCGGCGGACCATGGATGCCATATAAACGTGCAGTGATAAAGTTTTTTTTTTTTTTTTACTTTGTCAAAGTACCCAGACCTTGTGGGATTTCTGAAAAGGTAAAAAAAATTTGTAGAAAAAAAAATTATGTTCATAATTGTCCATTCTTCTTTTTATCGTGGCTTGAAGCACGTGCTATGCTTGTTACCTTCATTTTGGGTATTCGAAATTGTCCTACAATTAATGTCAGCGACATCCATTATCACTGGCCAACCCTCGCTTCCGGATAACAGTTCGCTCTTCGCCATTGTGCGGCCTTTACGCGGCTGGACACTCACTCGCTTATGGCACGTTGCTCTTGTATTACTCTACTAGCCGATATCACTCCGCCACTCGTTCTACGGCTACTAACTCGTCCACTGGATATACTCCACTGATATACGTATATGATGTATATATATGCACACGTGGTACACTCTTTCGTAGCTAGTTGCGTATTAATTTCTGCAGAGTATAATATACAGTTTATTGGTACACAGCATCGACAGATGAAAATACTCGCAGTGATGAAAATCATTGTCTACTATTATCACGCATACCGTAGGATGGCTGTGTACGTGGAAGTGGGTTCCGGGTGTTCTTGTTACGTTACTGGAGGACGGAATGTCCACGACAAATTGGCCTGGTGCTCGCCGAGCGAATTATTAATTGTCCTCAAAGTTTTTTTTACACGGGATCGACGGGAACCCGGACTGACAGCGACACCAGGACTCGCCGATTTATTAACCGGTCCGCCCCTGACTTGCTCTCGCGAATTCTTAAGGTCGGCACCAGTGCTCCTTCTTATTGCACCGGCAGTCCTGTAACGGCGGATAAGGGCGATGAGATATTTATTTTTATTTAGCAATTTAGGATTTTTAGCGAAAACTTTTTTTTTTTCATTTACCTCTTTTTTCTATCTTCGACTCCAGGGGTGGGTCGGGGATATCCAGTGATTCTAATTGTCAGCAAATGGTACCTAGTGGCTTATGGCACTCGGTGGACCCGGTACTCCCCGAGGAAGTACCAGGAACGGGGAATGGTGAGGTTGTAACAGACCACAACGGGAGCCGCACATTTCGAGCGTTTGGTCGCTCGTGCGGTCCGCATTATTTCGTGATTGTCGCCGAGCTGCCGGGGGAGTGAGAAGAATGTGTTAATTTTGTGGCGATGTGTCAATGCGCACCCCTACTGTACAGCCCCCCTTCTTCCCCCCTTTCGGACTCTGCCGTTCGACCCCCCCGCCCCCCGTATCCACTCAGCGTTCGCATCGAATACTCAACTCGCTCGATAACCGATCTGCCTCGATATCAATTCCACGTAAATTCATAGTGATCAGATGAACAGGATGTAATTTTCAATTGGACATTTTCCAAACCCCCCCAATTTCTTTGTTATCTCTTTATCAATTTTTTTTGATACCCTTAACTCATTCAGCATTTAAATATATATATATATATATATATATATATATATATATATATTCTTGGCCAGTGGCTCAATCTCGCGACGATTTCCTTCCGGGTCGTCGACGTCCTGTTACCTCGAAAAATTTAATCCGCACCCCCCCCCGAGCCAAGAATTAAGAGTTTCAAAAGGTCCCTGAGGGTGCTCCCGGTACCTACCCCTACTGCCGAGATGCTCGAAGGGATGGCAAAAGTCTTTGATTGTCGTCCCCGGTACTCGGCGAGGCATAAGAAGCGAATGGCGGATCGTTTTTAATAAGCGACAATTAACGTGAAGAAGAGAGGCTACGTAGGAAGAGGAGGAGGGGGAAGAATCAAGATCCGTCTTCTCGTGTACTCACAGCGTCCCATCATCTTTACAGCGTACAGGGTACCCGGGAGTCTCTAGACATGCAGCTGCTCCTTCGCCTCTCGGGCTGAATTTCTAACCTCCTTTAGCTACTTGACAGGATCGTTGTCGCCACTATGGACATCCAGCTCGAGACTTTAGGGCGAAGAGACTGCCTCGTAAATTGTATAAAATATTATAGCTAGTGGTTATAGTAGCGCGCGAGGTCAGACGAATTTCCTTCTTATCTTTCTCCTCCTCGTTCGCTCTTCGTCGTCGATCGTTCTCGTCGTCCAATTCTTTTTTATTTTCACTGCCGTCCCTGTCTTCGTCTAGCGCCGGTTCGCCCAGCCGGTGACCCGAAGTTAGCCACACAAAAATTCCCTAGGAATCACAGTGGCTGCGTTCACTCGTTATATGGGCATTCTCCAATGGGCATTTGTTACCTAGGGAATCAGTGTTAACGGCGGTACAAGTAGTTAACCGTACGAGACTCCATAATTAGATTGATAAATCGGTAAGCCCGGTGCGTCTACCGGTCGGAGGATAACGAGCCGTTAAACCATCTACCGCGCGGCGGGAGATTTGAATTTGAATTAGAAATTAATCAGCGTCGAACACCGCGACTTTTCTCTCTCAATGATTATCAACAAAATACTCCACAGATTCTCCACCTTGTATGCAAGACGGAGCCACGGTAATTTTAAACTCCACGAGTAAACGCGCAGAGGATCCCCTCTTACGAGAGTCGTCAGTATTTTTACCAATTAACGAATGACATAACGAACAAGTACTTTCTTTTATTTATCCATACCTTTACGTTCCCTGTAACATCCTCCCAGCATCCTTAATCCTCATTTACATAAATGATCCGTCGTCCGCAGAGGCATTTCTATGGTTTTCATAGAAATTCTTCTTTTTTCCTCTCTCTCGCTCGACTCTCTCTATGCCTCATTGATACTTGATACAACAGATGCATACGGGTAACGACAGACTCTCCGCAGCCTCCTGGCTCCTGCGAACGGCGCTTTATACTTTCTTGTAAATTGTATTAAAACGGCTCGTCTTTTACGAGCGTGTCAAACTACCTACACGAGTACCCCCGCGAGATGCGAACGGGAATAACATGGCGAAGAAAAAAAAAAAAAAAAAAAGGGGGCCAGAGGGGGAGGATTCTAAGTGTGGTAATGTATATGCATACAAGAGGCAATGTTACACGAGATAGAATTCGAGAACTGACACATATAGATATACTACTGTCGAAACTTTTCAATACAGTCTATAACGCGCGTATACGGGAAAACCTTTGCGTTTGGCAGTGTTGGTAGCCGTGAACGATTCAGACTGTACCAGTGGGGTGAAACGAGCGCCCCTTGACATCCACATGACATACATGACACCCCCTTACGATATTGAATCCCGATTTTATGATGCCCGTCCGTCGTCGCTTCCTGCCTGGTGTAAACTTTTATTCGGGAATTTAGAAGAAATCAGACGAGCGAGGGTGGGTGGCTGCAGTAAGGGTGGTTTCTGGGGTGACTTGGGGTAAATATTTTTGTTGATAAAAGAAAAGAATAGACAATAGATATCAATGGAAAAAAAAATTCTCTTGAATTTTTGTTTCCTAATTGTAACGAGAGGGGGGGGGGGAGGGAGAGGGGGAGGGGGATGATTATTTTATTCCAACTGTTAAAACGCGTGGTAAGGGATTCTTTCGCGAGTAGTGAACTTATGACCCTCTTGATGTTAGCAGGAAAAGCCCGTGGGTTTAGTAGCGTCGATTAGGGCCTCTTACTTGGAGTCGGGACTCGAGCTGAGTGGCTACAAAGTGAAACGAAGAAATACTTTAAGGATAAAATGGTTGAAGATCGTAGAATCTCTTTTAGCGAGAGGCAGCACGACAATAAAAGATTAATTAATGGGCCGAGAATTTGGCTGCAAGTAGAATAACGTTCGACTTTGCTTTATAATGTATAATAATAAAAAAAAAAAAAAAACAAGAAGACTACATGAAATTCCTCCAATTTGTCGAAAGCAGAAGATTAATAGTATTCCAATAAAGTATCCAAGTATTCCAGGGTAGTTCTCAGAAGTAACACCCGTATCAAACAATTAGCCAGATTCCGGGGTCCCCAATAAAGTTAGGTTAGGTTAGGATGGCTTGTACCAACTAATATCCCCAAGTGTTATCCTTATTATTATCGTGGCTCAGCCGCCGCGCGCGCCTTGAGGATCTTCTGCAGGCCGTTTAAACTGGTAAGGGTAGGCGGGAGATATTAAAGCGTCTTGCCCGGACTAATTTTACTCCTGCGAAGTGGCCCGAGTAGGGTTGAGCCGCACCCTCAAAATCCACCCCTGCAGAGGAAGGATCTGGAACGAGAGAGAGAGACAGAGAGAGAGAGAGGCAGAGTATCCGATGAGGTTATCTTATATTCATATACACGGTGTGATATTCGAAAATATTTAGGATAAAACAATTTCTTATCTAACCCGGTAGAATCCTTGAGAAATTCTCCGAGACAAAATCGTGTCACCGTAACTTGGTTCCGGTTGACTGTAAGCGAATTTCTAGCCACCGGAAACGATGACGGTTTCTTCTGAAGAGACACGGAGGTTAGGTACAGTCGATTCTCGATGCCGGTAGGAGACTTGGCAATAATGGGCAGGTGTGTCCCTGGACCGGAAGGCCTTTGGAGATCGTCGGCGTTCGTCTCAATGGACCGACAAATTCATACTATGACTTTTTGACTGTATAATCCTTACTACTATGGGTCCTTCCCATTCATTCACTGGGACTGCTCTTTGTATGGTTTGGTACTGGGCCTCTTTTCATTGGAACTACGTCGCACGTAACTGGGCACGAGGAGATGTCGTGGTACCTTTTTTTTTTTCTTCTTCTTCTCTTTTCTTCCCTTTCTTCTTCTCACTGCTCAAAATCGGCTTTGCATCGGGATTTCAACACTGGAATCATACGAGAAGAAGCGGGATTACTTTTCTTTATCTTTTCGAAAAACACGGCACCGATGCGTAGGCATCTTTGTTTTCCGGTTGGGTTGGCACGATTTTACATAAATAAATATACAGTCGAGTGAAACGTAGTCGAAGATCGTATACGCGTACGAAGGCTTAAGTCGCTGTCGTGACCGTTGAAAATAATAAAAATAAGGACAGTGAATTTATTTCCCTAGTTTACACCTTTTCCATTGGTTTTTTTTCTCTTTCTTAAGTTTGATACTTGAAACTGTTCGTAGCCGATAATTGTGTCCCCCGTTCTGCGACTATCGTGTCCGTTTCTTTAAGGGTGGCTGGAAGCGCACCCTAAAGGGCTTAGAGTATTTGCAAAGAGGGTCTTGAAATACGAGAAGACGTGTGTAGTGTGAAAACTTGCATGACTGCGGCCGGACTGTGAATTTAAGTTCGGTACGTTGATCTCGGACAAAACCACCTTTGGATACATAGGTTATCCCTGTTATTATTGTCATACATATATTACACGTAGAGGGTAGAAGCACCCCTAGCCCATGTTACCATAAACTATAAAGTATACCGCTAAACTGCAGGGGTGCCCAGTCACGGTGTCTATTCCTTGAAGTCACATCCGCGCATGGAACAGGCCCAAAAGATTGGGGAAAAATGTAAGGTTTCCCTTAAGAAAAAAAAATTACAAATCACCCTCATAAATTATTATGACCGATTAAAAGAATAATTTTGACAAAGGAGCAGCCCTTGGCTCCATGACCTTAAAAATTCTCAACCTAACCTTCTCGACACTAGCCTCTCGTCCTACGTGAAAAACAAACCTCCCCAAAAAAAAAAGATAACATGTGTCCTCACCAGTGATGCATCCAGTTAATGCGTCGTTCACACCGAATGAGAATTGGCCTGAATGAATGCAAGCTGAACGAAGCAGGGGTGAAATGGGTATAGAAGAGATTTCCACGGGGTGGGTTGACAACTTCGGTGACATCTGTATTAGGGCTAATAGTAGTATTAGGGGGTTGTGTGGATAAAGGGGGGAATGGGAGGGGGGTTCGCAGAATTCAGTACGTGACACACAGGCTGCCGGCCCGAGGTGCGGGATAGGTGTGCAGAGAGAAGGATGCCAAGAGTGTCGGATCTCTGGTATAGAGGATAACCAGGAACTGTAGTGGGGTGTTTAACAGGGCCGGGGGGTACAGGGGGTGGTTTAGAATTGGTATGGTAAAGGGGAGGGTTGCTACGATCCGAGTGACTTTTGTATAAGTCCACTAATCTGTAGGTACGCACAATGCCAGTCTTTTGTTGGCCCGGCACAAGAGTCGGTCGGTCGGTCGGTCTCTCTGTCTGGCTGTCAGTGGTCGCTCTTTAGCGAGTGCGCTACGTTAGGGTGCAGATTAGGGGATGCTAGCGATGGCTTTGAAAATACGACAGACGAATCAAGAATGCCCGTAGCTAGGATCCGAAAAGGGAACAAAATTAATTCTCGACAAATTCTATATTTACCTGCTTGGTGAAAAGGGATAGCAGCTGCATTATCGTACCTGATTTTTATGATAATTTTCAGTAGATTTTTGGCAAAAGTCAAAACCGCTCCAAAACGTGACTGGTGTCGAAGCCATCGTTGTAGAGATTTTCCTGGGTAACCGTGTCCCCCTCTTTTACCAGGGTAAAAGTCACCCTGGCTAGTCAGTCTTTCCAGGACGGACGGTAGGTTCACAGTCGTCGGTGCTTTGGACGGTTGTTCCTCGGTAGTGAAAAATAATTAAAAGAAAAAAAAAAGAAGGATTTCTGTGCCACCAGCGAGTGTTGTATTACCTGTCGAAGTATCGTGTGATTATCGCCTTGATAAAAATGGAAGGAATCTACCAGAACATGAGCGTCTCGCTGTTATGGAGTTTCTACAGTAAGTTCGCATCGCGAATCTCAATGAGATCCTAAAAGTCGTGGTATAAATTGTTCCCAGTAAGGAAATCATTATATCCAACGATACCTAGGAAAGCCAGTCCATTCGTCTTGTTCTATCCTGACCTATCCACGGCTGTTCGGTACAGCCGCCATTGGCATAGGCAGCAAGCACGTGGTAGTTGATTGCGCGAACGACGACTGCGCAACCCGGAAGTCCCCTACGAGCATAAACACACAGTAAGCAACCTCGTAATTTACAAATGGGGCAGTTTACATAAGTACAAAGCGCCATTACTAAAAGGGGGAACCGTAGTACTGGATCGTGGAAGAAGAGCAGCGAGTAACACTGGTCCAGGAATAATAGTAAACTTGCCAGCATCCCAGCAGATAAGATCAGCCCACTGGTAGCTCTGGAGAAAAAAAAAAGAATAGCTAACGTTCACGTGCAAAACAGCGAACTCCAGTACAAGGAAGAGATCCACGTTGACGCTACGTACCTGACATACAAAATTATTATGGGACTAAACTGAACTGTCCGAGTGACGTTGAGTGAGTATCATTGAACTGACAAAGTTTACCCCATCAGCCATCGGTGCCAGGACCCAATTTATAATAATAAAAAAAAAAAGAAATCTCAAGGTATTTATGACACAGGGCATCCTCGTGTATGTATCATCGCATTATGGGGTACCTGGCTATCAAAGGCGCCGCTTTTACAGCGGCCATATACAGTTTTACAGCGTTGAAATCTGACATCTATATAACAGTTTCACCGAGCGACCTATGAAAATCTTGAGTCGCGCAAAAGTGATGCCGGAGAATGAAGAGAGCTGAAAAAAAAAATAAATATGATAAACGTTCGATATAACGAGCCAGCTCGCAGGTGTAAAGAGTCCAGAATATAAATTTTTACCGTGGACGATAATTAGCCACGAGTGCCATGCCAATACCTTACTTCTTGCTCCGTTAAATTTTCCAAGATACTCGCGGTACTGACAAGGATCCCAAAGTATTCCGCGATTTCGAAGAATGTCCTATCTATAGGCAGCCAATCGAAGGAACTAGAAGAACGATAATATCAGCCGGTTGCCAGCGGAGTCGCTCCCTGTTATACGCGCTCGTATGTGGAATTTATTTAAATCGCATCTTATTGCGGTTAGTTATGTGGCGCGATGGTACCTACGGTCTACAAGGCACATAGCACATACCAACTGCACACTCTGGTTATCTCAATAGTAACAATTACAGAGGCGAGAGAAGATCTCGCTATGCCGATAATGTTATATTATTGTCGGAGGCTACTATGTTCCACGCGATAAAACACAGGCACCATCTTCTGGGTCGTTATGCCCCATGGCGTAGGTGCCATCGCCCGCCTTTCCCCACTTCCACGTTCAGTTGGAAATACATTTGAGAACTGGTAGTACTCGATAGGGAATGGAGATCGCGAGTATCGAGTCGTATTTTAAAATCCCAGTTGACACCTTGGTACTGGTTTTATTGTTCTGAAAAATATAATTATTATATATATATGGTGGAAGAGGTTAATTTAAAAAAATATATAGATATACCTTGCTTAGGTGTTTGACGTTTCAATTTTCTAACTCTGACTTGGCACCTTACCTTTGGCCTTTCTCTTTCTATTTACCCCAGTCTATTCTAGCCTTTTAGGATTCACACTCATGTTCTCTCTCTCTCTCTCTCTCTCTCTCTCTCTCTCTCTCTCTCTCTCTCTCTTTCTCTCTCTCTCTCTCTCTACGTATGTGCTATTCAGGCGTAACAGAGAGTTTAATTAATATTCGCGCAGCGGGTTGGCCCGTTTGATTAGCTCTCCGTTGCGCGAGCTGATGGGCAGGCATGCATCCACGTAGAACTACACACGTAGAAAGCGAGAGGGAGAGAGAGAGAGAGAGAGAAAGGCGAAGAGAGTGGAAGGTGAGTGAACACCGGAGAGAGCGCGCGCGAGAGCGAGAGAGATGATGGATACATTCCGAGAGGCTGCGAACCAACTGTAATATCACAATCATAACCAGACCCCCTGGTCCATCCATCCATCCATCCATCCGTCTGTCCGTCCATCTACCAAAACGTCCTCACGCTTCAGCGATATCAAAGAACTGCTCGTCGGCCGTCACGTGTACAATATTGCGTGTGCGGTGCCCGAGTTACGTCGCTATTATGACCGAACAAACACGTACCAGTACTACCGTTTAACTATCTGAGAATCCTTGTAGTTTCGAGGTTAGATCGACGAGACGTCTTTACAGAAATAATTGACTGAGAGTAAATTGTCACCGTTCCAACTCACGCACGTAATCCCGTGGAACGACTTAACCTCAAGCACAGCAGAGACTGTCAGTCGGTAAGGGACTATCGTTGAAAAATTTCCATGGCGCACGTAAAGTCCGGTACTCGCAATTACTCGCGTATCTCCCACGGGCTATTATTTATTTAATATATTTATTATCACTCGGGCGACACACGGTAGCAACGTATTTATTAAGGAGATAGCCGAGAGCCGAGTTTCTTTTAACTCGCTTCCAATTACCCGGAGTTAGTTTAATGGCAGATGGCGCTGCGGTCGCCACCGTCACTTCTTCTTCTATACCCTCTGTGTCCTTACTTCTTATATCCATTCATTCGCCGGTCCATCTGTGTATGTAGGGGTTGCACGTTGCATAAGCTGTCTCGCGAGTCGCAACATATTTTAATACCGACTGCGTTGCTGTATTGGTATAAAGGTTAGTACCGTTCGCTTGAATCTTACGAAGAAGCGGGACAGGAGTCGCTGCCTTCGGGCTCTGACGGTGCGTGTTGCCCGATAATGTAATAACGTATCCCCCTTACGAGTCTACTTCATAAAGTAAACCTTCCTTTACTCCCTCTCGCACTCCAGGCTCGACATCTTGCTGTGCATCCTCTTTATTGCCGCCCTCTTCCTCCTTTATCCGGGCCACCTTCATGCGGCAGAGGTCCTCGCCAATTCCCCGACTGGCAAAACGGCTTGGCTCACCGTCGGGTTAGTAAATCTTAACTCGCAGCCTGTCGCTGCTCTTCTTTTTACTTCCTCGCGGCCGCTTAATTGTCACCGTATTCCCGTACGGATACGCACTCGACTAACATAACCTCCCAAGAAACTGAATCAGAGGAGTGTATCGCGTGTCTTGTCCGAGGACTCTCAATTATTTCAAATTTCTCAGGAGCTACGCCCGTACGCGGGCTTATCTTTATATCCACTCCCTTTGCCATACTCGAGTTTCTGTCTGGCTGATGAAAATTTAAGTCAGGTCATTACCGCGTCTTATCTTTTGCTCTACGTTACTGGGACACTTCATAATACCGGTAGGTGGTAGGTCGATACTCTTGTTATGGATAACGTAGAAACTGGCCTCTTTGTTATACCTTCTTTTTTTCTCCTCTCGCCCACGTCCAGCCGATTGGACGGCGGGATTTACGCGGGAATTCAAACGAAATTCAAATATCCGATATGGGAAAGGCCGACGGGAGATCAAGAATATTTCAAGTGGGGATCGGCGGGAGGTGAAGAAAAGATATTATTACTCTTCTTGATCCTGAATACAAAATGGAAGACTACAGACGCGCGTACTCTACTCGCTGAGTAAGATATCGTCTGGAAGCACGATGTGTTTATGAATATTAGTATATCACCCATACACTAGCAGTTTCACATGCAACTGCCCATATACCGTGTGTACGCACTTCGTACCGACCATGCAATCTATATCGATGATAATTTACACACACGTGTTCCCAGCAAGACAAAAACGTAAACCGCCGCTTGTTGTTCCCTCCGTATGAATCGTAGCTACGTAACGCATAATATCTGCAGATGCGTCGGGACGCTCAAAAGGGCGCGGTGCGTCCGGTTGTACGCGCCTGGTAGCCGCTTACCATCGCGAGAGCCACCGCTATCAATTTCAATTCGGCGTTCAGCGGCTGCTTTGTAATTTTCTTCAGCGGGGCCTCTCGTGGTCTGCGGGAGAGAAGCAAGAACAGCCCGAGATACGATGTTCAATCTTTTTTTTTTTTTCACGTTCTTTTATCTTTTATCATTTTCCTGTTCTTTTATTTTCACATTTTATTTCATCGACTCCTCTCGCCCACGTGACCCACACAGCCACGCTACTCCCGTGCGTCTCGCGTGGCTGCGACCGTTGGCCAGAATAATTTTTGAAAAAAAATTTCAATAGACCCCACAAACTTTTTTCTCTCCAAATTTCAATACCTTCACAAAATTCCATCGTCGCGTCTCCGTGTAACAGCGACAAGTGACGTCTAACCAGGGTAAACATACTCGATACGACTATGTCCTAGGGGTGGCACTTATATAAAGCTGTACCCATGATATATAAGGGATTTGTCTCCGCAGCAGCACGGCATACGTCATGCCGCAAATATTAACTCTGATACGGGCCATTCATTCACTTAATTACAAACAGCCGTGATTTAAGGGAGCCCAGTCCGCAGGGGGTCCAACGGCACCAACCACGTCGGTAGGTGTCCAAGGTGTAGAGGATACTATGTGGTCTTCTTTACGAGCCCGTCGTTGGCACAACAGGAGATAGAGCCGAAGAGCGTCACAAGTACACGAGTACCCTCGTGCACGTCCTGAGCCGTAAAACGTGCTGGTGGTGGTCGTAGGACGGAATTTTTGGCGAAACAATTTTTCACTCTCGCCTCCGGAAACAGCCAGTCAAACGGGCTTGGGCCAATAAATTCGTTTCGACGATCGCTATCACAAAGCGATCACTGCCGGGCAAACGAGCAAGTCTCTCTTAGGATAAAGAAGAGAGAGAGAGAGAGAGAGAGAGAGAGAGCACAGAAGGGATCCTGTCGCCTTTCAGCCCTCGAAGCTTCATGGCTGGGGGTAGGAAGGAAGAAACGGATGGAAAGGAATGTCTATATGAAGGTCGACAGAACCGTGAACCCGGTGACGCGTGATCTTGCACATCGGCCAAAGGAAAGATTACCATCCTTGGGATACGTATATGCCAAAACTGGTTCACGTGCTGTAAAGCAAGCCTCGGCTGAATATGAGGTTTAAGAAGAATTTCTTTTTTATCGTAATAAAAAGTCACCGATAATTTTAATCGTCGTCCCAGAATTACCCGGTTCGACACTTATGGAAGACATCGTCTCGCGTGGTCTCAGGTGATGCTCCATTTTTCTAAAAAGATTTCAGGGTTGTAAAATCGCGTTAGACACTCTCATCCCCTATGGCCTCCTCGTACGATCACGGTTACGCGAGTAGGTACCAGGCATTACGATATGAGAGATTTACCTCGGCAGCATCTTCGAGATGAGAAGAGAGCTGAGATACTCTGGTATGCATGAAAGGACCTTGTCCTTAGACCCACGACCCTCTTAGGGGTTGCTGCTTCAGAACCACCCAGTAGATGTTCCTCCGTCGCCCTTATATCCTTAACTGCCGAACTTATAGTCGAGCCAGCCAGCGAACAGCAGCGGAGGCCACCCTTCTTCATCCCCTTTAGCTCGCTGGGTACTTGCACGCGCGACTGTAATATACCTTTTGCCTGAACCAAGGCAGCCTTGTAGCAAATTTTTTTTTGAAAAATAAAAATTTTTTTGGATCGTTCATTTTTCTCTGCGCCTGGTATGTGTTTTTTTTTTGTTCGATTATTTCCATGGACTTTATTTTTCAAGACGCTCCTAGGTATCCGTGACGAGTACCGCTGGGATAGGGGTGGGCAACTGGACCATTAGGTGGGTTTAACTCAGGTCGTTATCATTTCATTACGCGCGCTTGAGCCGACTAATTGTTAAGAATACGTGTTACGCCTATATTGTTTCCAGGGATTACGTTATTAATAAAATAGCCGTTTCGCGCCTGCTGCTGGAATACCGCCATTGCGTGCAACCCCAGAGCCGGCAGGATTATTCATTTAGGGGTGTAACAACGAGTACCGCCTAATGCCAGAATCGCACTAGGATTTCAGGATCAATGGTCCAGCCAGGTTAGGTATGGGATACAGTGAGTTATCTTTACTTCTCAGAACCGCTGCTGAGCTTGCACCGATCCTATTTGAATTTCCCGGGTATTTGACTAATCTTTTGTACGGATAGATCCGAGTACCTGTTGATGCTTGAGATCACGATGGGAAAGACGAAAGATTTTTCAAAAATTTATTCTCGTTTGACATTTCATCTTATTCGGACTCTGCATCCCTTGCGCACCGTGGAAACGGTCCAGCGAGATCTGTCACGGTAATGGGAATAGCCGAGCTATAATAATTCATAGAAAATCAGTCAAAGTATTTCGAAGGGGTTGAAATCCCTCGAGCTAAAGGGGTTGCAAGACTGGAGCGCATGCTTGCTATATAGATATACACTAGGTGGTGTAACAGATGAAGAGAGAACCGCGTGTCAGTACTGCCAACTTCCAGGGCCCATAACCCACCCCATCCAGTGACAACAGTTGTGGTTAAATGCCTGATGGCCACCCTTACCTACAACCACCGCGGCTGATTCCGCCTAAACGTAACTCTTTCGCTGCCGTGGGCGTTACGGAGGAGCCCCGGGTACAGTTATTTAATTAAAACCGGATTATATGCTGGAAACGGTGGGTGTAGGTTGGTACCGCTGCCACCTTGTAACTTCGATATTTCTCCGAGCACTAGGAGAGACTCCCTGTCAATTTATAGTGTGATCGTATATATCTATGTATGTATAATAGGTTAGGTTATACTAATCGCTTGGATACGGTTTAAGTGCACGCAAATGTCCCACCGATTGGACTGATTCCCATGTGAAACGTAACAGGACGATATTAAGGGTTGCTAATGAAAATTTTGAAAATCCTACTTTGAAATTCCGATCTCTTTCTTCGAAGGAACAAATCATCCCCTTATATAGAAAATCGAGGAACCCCACCCTCTTGGATATTTTTCACGAGCGCTGATGGCTCTCTATTAAATCAAAGGAGCATACCCGATGGCGGATGCGCGCGGAATTCAAATCGCTGGTCGTAAAGGGAAGAAGGAAGTTGAAGACGCGACCAAATGGTGGCGGGAGGGCGTCGATAAAGAGTTTTGCCATCTTTTGGATTTTCTATGTTGAAAAAAAAACGAATCTTTTTAAAGATACACTTAGGCACGGGTGATTTTGCATTTTTCAAAGCGACCATACCTTTCATTCGTACAGAAATGACAGTTTGATTATGACGTTTTTTCTAACCTTGTTCTCCGGGCGTACGTGCGGGCTGGCAACTGTTGCGATTAAAAATCCCCTAGCAAACATTCACTGCCGTCTACGATTAAGTCCCTAGGATCTTATCTACCCCTTTATTACTCTTGAAACGAGTTTTATTTTCCAAGGGGTATTTTAACTGACTCGTATATATCGCTCTGTGCTTTCGCCAAGGCTCGCGCGTTGTCGGCTTCGTTCGCATCTCTCGCGTTTAATCGGCCAATTATCGAGTGATAAGACATCACAGCTCGGTCGCAGAGATAAAATACGAAATAATTACAGCATTTTTTAATTTACCTCAAATAAGACTCCCAGTCGTTCTTACGGGAGCTGTTTATGATTATTATGAAATTTCTTCTTTTTTTTTTTTTTTTCTTAACGCTCTCACCTCCCCCTCATTTTTAATATTCAGATAGAAGACGGAGCTCTTATTTATTTTTTTAAATGACCCGGTCCTCCTTCTTAATTAAAGATATCACACCGGGCGAACGCTTCTATCTTTTCTTCGAGAGCCCATTTTCTTTTTACCTCCCTGGCCATCGTCTCTCCGCGAAACGTTCTCGCTGTCATTTCGCGTCCCAGGATGATAGGGAGGCTAAGTGTAAATGATAGCACAGTTATGGTCAGAAGGAAGTGGAGAAGATAGGCCAAGAGAAAAAGAAAAGGCATTGTCCCGAAAGGAAATAAAAAGATAAAAATCCTGAAGAGAATACACTCTGGCTTAGCCATCTGCCTTAACGGCTACCCTGACTCCTCGGATAGACTTAAATTTTCGCGCAAGATGCCGCTTCTCTTTTTTTTCCCCCCTTATTTCTCTCTCTCTCTCTCTCTCTCTCTCTCTCTCTCGTACCCGTTAATTATACCAGCCGCTACACGACCACGGCAACGGTACCGGATGCGAGACTCTTCCTGCTGCATCAAACACCAATTCCCTCCACGTCCTCGTCCGTGCCCTCCTCTTGAGTCCTTGTCATAAAAGATAAATACGGCAGAGACAATGATAGAAAAAAAAAGAGAAAATTATTAATTCGAAAATCTTCATCTTTTCATATACAAAAATCATTCCCAACCCCCAAAGTCCAATTCGAATGAAACGATCTCTATCGTACGGGTAGTATATACATATATACAATTGCATAGTACGTCCCTGCATACTGTAGCAAGTAGAAGCGAAATTTCAAGGGACTATCTGCCCCTTCAATAAAGGAAGGAAAAGGAATATCGAATACAGTGGCGTAGACATAAATTTGCTGGCGCACTTAATTGAAAGGGGAAGGAGAAAAGAAACACAGTGGATACGTATGAGGGGGAAAGGAGGAGGGGGTTTAGGTGATATAGGAGGTCACGGGACAAAAGAGGACGCCTCAGGACGGAATACTCTGCGAGCAGATACACGGATATGTTAAACGGCTCAAGAATTCCAGGCAGGCATTCTCCAAATAAACGAGATACGGAACAAACGGCACTGTACCTACTACTGAAACTCCCTAGCAAGGAACCAGGGACGCGGTCCAAATGGCATCCTTCCACTTCCACGTGTGTATATATGTATGCACTTTTGTATTAAAAAAATATCTTCCTTTTAACCTGCATGAGGATTGAGCCATAGGGAATTTTTAGTTAAAAAGTCACTAGGATACGGCGTGTTCTAGAAATCACTGGTTCTGGCCCCCCTCTGGTTATTTCCACGCGAAATAGGTTACTCCGGTGGAATTTTGTCTTATGGCGATACCCCAGGCTGCCGAGGACCATCGAGGTTATGTCGGTGAGTCGAAAACAGTGAGGCAGAAGGAAAAGCAAATGTTTCACGTCCACCGATGCTAGGGCCACGTCGACAGATACTTCGTACACCAATCGGGACAACCCCGGGGCTAGGATCTTCTTGTAAAAATAGACAAGGGGACGATACGCTCACGATTTCCGGATATGCGGTTATGCTGTTTGGTCTTGGTGTTTTTGAACTATGTGGTCGGTTGGGATATCCACGATGCTTCTTTTTTTCTTTTTTTTTTTTCCTTCTCTCATCTCTTATTTCGACTGCTATACTTTTCTTTAACGTATCCTATATGCCTCTCTCGTACGTCGGGACTCCTATTCTTTACTCTCGCGCTAGTTGTGCGTGCGTTCCTTAACTTCCTTCGGCTGCAAATAAATAAACATTTGTGTGAAACGCTACAGCTGCGAGCATCCCGCTACCCGTCGTGGACGCTTATAAACTTATATACGCAGAACCGCCATGCTTTTCGACCATTTGGATTGACTTGTAGCCGATTTCAAGAGTACGTCAAGATCTTGATTTTTTTTAATGACAAAGAAACCTTTAAGGTTAGCTTGTATGGATGTGTGTTAAAAAATTAGCGAAGGGGAATGAAAAAAGAAAAGTTGTTCTTGTCTTTTCACAGGCAAGAAGAAATTTCCGTCAGATCCTTCGTGTTGCCCGGTGTGCGGGGTGACGGTGAGACCTCAGGAGCTTGAACAGCACTTCGCCCAGGAGATGGATCGGCTCTATAAAATATCGGCCAGTTCACGACCCAGACCACCACGCTCGACGGCACCGCCAGGACATCCTCAGGATCATCCGCACGGACCCATGCTGCACGCACCTTCGTCAGCGGACGGGACGCCTCAGGGCAGATGGGAGACGTACAAGAGAATCAAAGCGAACAGACAGGTAAGTTTGTTTTTATAAATTCGTCATACCTAAGTATTACTTCTCAGCGGTGCTCGGGTGGATCTTCAAGTTCCTGGATGAACTTTTAGGCGCGGATCCGTGTGAAAAATCGTAAGAGAAAAGCGGACGAGCCATCCTGTCCTGTTTGCAACGAGAGACTCTCGGGTACTCCTGAGGAATTGAACCAGCACGTGGAGAGGTGCTTGAATAAGCACAACGGGAACCCAGCGGGGCAGAATTCTAACCTGGACGACGAGGACGTCGACGTGGAGGGTGACGCGGAGACCTTCGAGGAATACGAATGGGCTGGTCAGAGAAGAATTCGTGCGACGTCCATGCTGGTCGGTGGATTTTCCGGTGAGTAGAAATATCATCCTTTCGCATTGCGCCTGGTATCGTCTCGTCCAGGATGGTAATATTTGGAGCTGGTGTAGCTGCGGGTCTGGCCACGTCCTCGAGCAATCGCGGCGGTACTGCCAGTGGCGGTGGGAATCAGCAGGACGAGGATGACGTTGACCTCGTGGTAGACGGCGACGATGCCGCCCAGTTCGGTCCAGCCCAGTACTCCGAAGCCGACGTAGTAGCTCCCCGGGTGGATGGGACTCCTCGTGAGCAGAAAGAGCGCGAAGCCTTGCGGGAAGCTGTGATCTCGCCAAACGCCCCACATACGCCGCACACGCCTCCTGGCGATCAGCATCATCCGACTGGAGTCGAGGTCAAACCTGAACCAGGTACCACGACCCCGTCGACGCAGCTGAACGAGAACGAGGAACCCGAGAGAAATTCACCGGTAGTACCTAGGGATGGTGAGACTCCGGTCGTAGAAGCACTGAGAGGTCGTATCCGTGAGCTGGAAGCTGAAATGCGAGGACAGCCGTTCAAGTGTCTCATTTGCATGGTACATTTTATACGACCTGATATTAATTACGTGACCTTTGACCTCGCTCGGTTCAACTTTAATCATCTTTGTATCCTGCATTTCCCCAGGAACAATACAAGAAGCCTGTGACGTCGGTATGCTGCTGGCACGTCCATTGCGAACAGTGTTGGCTGCACACGCTGGTGAGTCCCTTCAATTTTATATACTGAAAAAATCTTTTAATTCAAAAATCCATTTTTTTTTTTTAATTCAAATCATTCAATTCTCATCGCGTTTTGGTCCCACTGTGCTTACAGGGCGCGAAAAAGCTCTGTCCACAATGTAACATGATTACGTCGCCAGCGGATCTGCGACGGATTTACATGTGAAATCTTCCAAAGAATGACGTCGCGCGATAGCTGATTTACACGCGTTATCTTGCTCCTAACAAGGAACCTAATCCTCGTTCGACCTGAGATCGATCGATCGAAAGATTTGATCGACCTGTCAAAAAATGTATGAAAAAAAAAAGAAGAAGAAGAAGAAGAAGAAGAAGAAAACACGCCACTTGTATATTTGTATATTATGTTAAATTAACGATTTAAATAACGTTACGTATTTAGCGCTTAGTAAATTAACTTTTAGATTGTAACGTGAACGCGTATTATTGTCATCGATCCGTTCTCTCATTATTATTATTATTATTATTATTATTATTATTATTATTATTATTATTATCGTTGTTATCAACGAATTTCACCATTCTCCTTATCATTGTTCTCATCCCCATCACATCAGCCTTCATTACTATTGTTATTGTCATTGATCGATACCATTTAGTCAACGGAAATGCACTGTCACCCATGAAATTTTTTTTCTTAGTGCACCGATTTATCAATAAAAAGGAAAAAAATGAAGAAAAACAAGGGAGGATAATAAATTCGAAAATACACGTGTCCAATGTTTCAAGTACTTAAACACGTGTGACGTTTGAAATGACAAGTAGAGACGCTGGACGTTTTTTTTTTTTTCCCTGAAAGGTGCGTTACGTTGAAAATACCTTATGAGTTGCCTTCGCGTGAAAGATTTTTCGCGAATTAACTTATTTTCTAGAATATTTATTTTTGAGCCTTTTAAGCGAATGAGTGAATGATCGAGTGACGTACGACGATAGGAAAAAAAATTGTGGAGAGGCTGTGCATCTGAGAAAATGAAAATAACAGGGCGACTTGAACGCAGCACGAAGCTGTACGGATAAAGATGTTTTTTTTTTGCGCTTTAACTCGATCAGCAAAAGAAAAGTGTAATACCTTTTTTTCTTTCGAGGTATTCGTTAACTTTGCTTTTGTACTTTGCTGGTTACGAGTCGCTGATAATTTTGTAATTGTCAAGCGGCAAAATTCGAACGTAGCACTTTTTGCATTTGCGTGAAAACGATATTTCGTGCCTGACTCGTCTGTATAGTCTGTCGATGAAAAATCGAAGAAAATATGAAAAAAAAAAAAAATAGCATCGAAGAGCAAAACGGCGAAAGAAACGTCTCACGCGTTTCCCCTGCGTGCAAAAGCCCTAGGCGATGACTCGATTTTCAAAAAACGTTCTTTTTTTTTCCTTTTCCTTTTGAATTATCACAATCATTTTTTCTTTATTGTAACAATTGCTAAGACTTGGTATACATAACAAGAGACCGTCTACTTTAACTGCGATAAAATTGTGTTACTTTACGTTTATGATGCAACGTGAAAAAAAAAAGAAGCACGCACATGGGTCTACATGGGGACATGTCAAACAGTTATTAAAAATTTCGAAAAAAAAACCTAACCTGTAAATACACGGCGCTACGATGCGTTATAAACACAAAGTTGTTCTGTACTCAATAAAAACGACCATGGAATGTAACAACAGATCTCTCTTATTGCATCTCCACGAATCACCGAGAGAGAAATGAATCGCAAAAAAAAAAGAGCCAATTATTCACGATGCCCAAAAGCATTTACGTAAAATTTATGTAAAGAAAAAGATATTTATCTCGTGACTCCCGACGCGTCCATAAGGTAAGAAGCTTCAATTAAGGTAAAAGAAAGGAGAGTAATGGCGGTTGGAGAAACAAAAAACAAGACGCAAAAAAAAGAAGAAAGGAAGGCAGACAAAATGGCGCTGGTGTATATATACACGTATACTTGGCATGCACAGCATGTACAGCTATGAGTTCAGTTAACGATCTAAAAGATCACAAGGTGGTACCGTAGTGATGCTGCTGAAAATTCCCTTTGCCAAGTGTATACACGTGTACTCGTAGCATACAGTATATAAGACAGAAGACCCATTACCACGTATCACCTAGCAGAGCTCGTGGCTGTTGTACCGTATAGTTGGCAGGTAAACGAGACAGAACAGAAAGTAAAAGAGTTTGAGGAAAATCCATCTCCCTTTTCTGGTAGGACGTATATATAAAAGGTGGGATTGTAGCTGGAGGCTGAGAATCGGAAAGCTCCGCCTATCGCTTCCTTGGACGATGCTTCGCTTCCGCCGCGTTTCTATATGTATACAGGAGTGACGAGAGCATAAAGGCGAGTTCTATTATACCTGCGCTGACGCAGCCTCTTTCGTCACTGAATATAAGACACTTTTCTCCGGTTGGTCCAGAGTTTAAGACGCGTACGAAATCCGCTTACCAGTACGTCCATAGGAAATCACGAGAATTGGGAGTAACCTCACGAAACGTCATAACCTATAATTACGAGGAGTGCCAGAGATAGGAAAGAGCAATTTTTTCTCTAGTCTTTTAGGGTTAGATCGAGAGAAACATATTGTTTCGGTGTAACAGAATCTTGCGGCAGATCACCTGTGCCACGATCTTGCATTTAGAGATGAAAATTCGAAAGTTTGTTTGTTGCCGTGGCAACAGCAACTGTGATTGAGTAATTTGCCACCAGAGGGTCCTAGCGGGAATATAAATAGCCAGTCGAGGAGGGGGAAGGAGAGCTATACAGAGGGCCGTTGGTTAAAGTATGGTGGGGCGTGTTTCTAACCAGATGGGTTAGCCAACGGCGCAACTCCGGCAGCTACCTTCACGCCTGCGAACTTGCTCGCAAAACCTGGAGGTTACCTCAGCAGGCACCGCCTACCGTCCTATCGAAGCAACGAACAGTGAGCCGGCACTCTTGAGGTTCTCCAACCGCCACGCAGTAGGTATAGGTTGTACCTACTCCTACAGCGACTTTTGTAATTTCTCTGTATTGTTCCGCGAACCACCCTATAAAAGAGGGACGCACCTACCTACCTCACCCAGTAAGCACATCTGCAGGGGGATTTTATGTACCTACGACCCTCCCTTAACCTCATCGAGTCGATACTCCGAACTCCGGGTGAACTGGGCCACGACGCAACCCCTTCCAAGACTACCAGGCACCGGTAGCTACGACCATCCCCCTGCGACACCCTCTACGGATGACCTTTTTTCATCGTTTTTAGCACCCCGGTCTACGCGGCAGGTGTTTTTCAGCAGGTGCGATTAAGCATGGCGTGAAGTTATGGGAGTGCGCTTATTTCGTAATATCTGTAACATCCCCTGACAGCTAAGGGATGCTGCTGCGGGATGTCTCTACCGCCTTCTTACGTATGCTCATTCCAAGCAGCCCTATCTGGGTTCAAGATATCCGTTATATCTACTGGATACGGAGAATCGGTAAGATAACCAAGGGGACGAGTTAGGCTACGAATTTCTGTGGAATGGATTTTATCAGAGAATTGGAATTTTCTAAATCTCCTCTGGCATCTAAAAAATGAGGGTGATTTACCCCTGCGCCAATTTCATCAAATGAGCCCCCACCCCTTTCGGTCGACCTGAGAGTCTGCCCTCCTACGTAATTTATTGAAACGTCATTGGTATCTCATGAGAAATTCAAAATGGACGCTTTCTCGTGTTTCGCCTACCTTTTTTTTCCAACGTGTTCCGCGTCAATGCGTTATATTTCTTCATGTTGCAGCTGCAACCTCGACGCGTGCAGGTGTATTGAAATAATTGAAAATAAAAAAATTGTTACACGTACCTCATCGGTCAGATTACAACAAAATAGCTGTCGGCATCTCTCCGGATCCAATTTATCATCCCCCACCCCGCCCCAAGACACGAAGGATCGATTAAAATATCCTCATTATGTACAAGAGATAATTCACCTTGATGCTCGCTACAATGTTCATCCCCGTAATTAATAAGGGACCAGAGGTGTTAATAAATAACGTTACAACGGTCTTAATAAATATATTAGTTTTTATTTCTACATTAATGTATATGATAGACAATATGCAATATATGTAATCTATACATAATTAACGATAACATAGTTATAATGCTACGTAATGCAATTAGGATTTGATTCGTATGGCATGACATGTGCATAGTTTATAATAAAATAGGATATCGAAAGGCACGTAGATTTTGGCATACGAGTAACTCGCCCACGTGCCCACCCTTTACATCTACTTTGGTGACTTCCGTTCACATAATTAATTAGTATATCGCGTAATTTCAATAATTATCCGACGTCACGTCAGTTTATTGTCAATTTATCGCTGACACAGCAATATACGTAATACAGCGAATAGACACGCGATTCGCACACGATAAACGGCTTTATCCAATTTTTACCACGAAAGGTGTTAAAGTAGCAAGTGGAGGAAAACTCTCGGGAGGAAGGGGGATGAGAGCGAGGAGGTAAAAGAAGTAGGGGAGACGTGGAAACCAGTCGCAAGTAAAATCTAACGAAACTCAAGAGGCTGGACAATAGGCCGACTGGATCACTCTCTCGCGTAATTCGCAATATTAACAATCTCACTGTTATGAAAAATAAAAGTCCTCCGTCAGACTCCTAAGCGTCAACCTTGTAAGGCGAACCCGGGATATGCTCGTCGCCCCACTTAACGATTACAATGTACTCTCCCCTCTCTCGCACCATGTAGTTAACGTTGTAATTATTGCGTCCTGCGTGCTTCACTTGAACCTCCTCGCTGGGGCCCTTGGGCCCGTAGACACCCACGTAGAGAATATTGTTGCCTGAATGAGAAATAATCGATTAACATTCGTTGCACGCGACGATGACAAATGACGATCGGGTGAAATAAATCTACTGTACACGTACCGGCATCCGCAGCATTGACGCTAAATTGATTCTGCTTGCCAATGTAAGCCTTCTTGAGGCCCATTCCCTTACTGGTGACCTTACTGGCGTCGGACTTGAACAGAGGCAAGACTGGTCCAGTCTGTTTGGACTTTGAGATTTTCTGTACAGTCTCCACGACTACCGAGCTCGTCTCCTGGGCCCCTCTCTCGGCGAGATCCGCACCTGCAAGTGACAAGGTCCCCGATAAGGCCCCCGTAGCTTGTATCCGGTTCAGCAGAATGTCTTGATGTAAGTACTCACCGGTGCACGGGACCTTGTAGGGTGAACCAACGATGTGGTAACCGTTGTACTTGACACTTATATAATAATCCCCAGGTACCAGAGGCGTGTACCTGACCTTGTAACCTTCCTCGACCTCGGTGCAGTCCATGGCTACTTTACTGGGACCGTCAACGGTAACGGCAAGTGCTCCAGCACCGGCGTTACAGGTGTCGATTATGAAGTCCGTCTTCTGTCCCGTCTTGATCTCGGTGAGTCCGTTTCCGTAGGCATGCAGTGCGGCGGGATCGGCATCGACCTTACCGACCTTTATACGATAAGGACTGCCGGATATGTGGACGCCGTTGAACTTCAAGTGAATATTGTGAATGCCATTTTCACGGGCCATGAAGCGAACTGAGTAAGTGTCCGAGTCGATGGATTGGATGAAGCAATCGTCCTCTATGCCACTGGGTGATATTATCTGTTGATAAAGGAAGAAACAGTTAATGGAATCACTAAGATTCTGACTCACGCCTTCTCTTTCTATTCGAATCATCAAGGGGTGACTATGTGCCACGTTCCATAGTCATCGTCAAGTCATGAGCTAGATTTAGACTCATTGTCAAGGTCCCAGCCATACGGACCGCAGCTGTTCTTCGTCGGGAAGAGATCGTTCTCTTGACGGGCCCTTGCGAGACCCTTTGTCTTTTTTTTCCTTTAAATCCCTTTGACTTTTATGCTTCATTTTTCAAATCTTATCTCTCAATCTCTCTATACTTTATAGGAAAGTATACCGTAGCTTCCTTGTGTAAATATACAGGGTGCGTACTCGACAAAATAAACAGACCTGAAAACTTCATACAAATACAAATGAGGCAACTGGGAGATTTTACGTACACAGGCATTGTCTGGTATGTACTTAACCAATCAGTCTCTCGGAGGGAGATATAAGTATAGAGACTGTTACATATTTTCTGGTGCCTACGCACCACGATGTAGCATTGAACTGTTTCACAACAGCCAGGCTATTTTCGTTCTGCTTTGCGCAAGAAATCTGAACGTGGATATATCTTGGGAATTTGTGAAAAATAGAGAATTCCTTCAGAGACCAATAAAAAGCAGTTTGTCCAAGCCGCTCGTTGAACGTTCTTGGTCATAATTTTTATTTGACCCAGACAAAAAAGAAATTATTCTCTTCCACAAGGGATGATTTCAGGCGGTCACCGTATACGACAGTGCAATTTCTTCTTTTCCTTTACTGAATATCTCTTTACAATACTCTACCTTAGCATCCAATTCACCCTTGGCGCCATTCTTGCGAACCAGGAAGGTTGCTGGTTTGTCAGGCTGCACCCCGCTGTCAGGAAACTGAGCAACCTCGAGCTTATGAGCATCCCCCATGGCGTGGGATATGTAGACCTTATGGGGTGAGTCAGGGATGTGTTGATCGTTGAACTTGATGCCCACTCTGTATTCGCCTGAAATTTCACAAGAAATAGATCAGCTGTCATTAACGAAATCATGATCCACGTGTCACAGTCACACCGTCCAAAGGAAAGGATCTCTGTCATAGAGATCCCTAATACAGATCCAAGAGTTCATGCAGGTTCAAGGTTGAGACGGTAGCGTGACAATCGTCCGAGCTTGCTGTCATTGAGACAGTCGCGTTATCCACACTGAACTGACCATCGTCCTGGACTTCCGCGATGCCATTTCCGGCGAGAACAATTTTCTTGCAAGCAGTGAAGGTCGACATCCTGTTCCGGTCAGGTGTATTACCAAGGGGAGCAGGGAAGAAGAGAAAAAAAAAGTCCAAAGCTCGTTTTCACGATGCGAAAACGCGAAGGAGCTTTAAAGAATTTTAATGTGAAGAAACAAAAAATCGCGAAAGATAATAAAAAAAAAAGAAGAAGAAGAAGAAGAGAAAAAAGATATAAAGATTTCTAATGTATCTAATAAATGCAGCTGTTCCAACGAAGCTTGGTCGCGCACCACTACTTTCCTCTATGAGAATCCGGCTGGCGAACCAAAATGGTCCCACCACCTCCAAACTCCTTCAACCTTCTCTGTCTGTCTCTGTCCCACTCTCATAAATCCAATAAACCCTCTCTCTCTCTCTCTCCCCCCCATCCACTATGCCTCACCAAAACCAACTCAGAGTGCCTTTTATCTCCGTCTCTCATTCTCCGTTTCGTCCTACACCAAAACCCAAATATAACCAGCATCACCCTATCGCAAGCCACACTGAGCAGAGTGGACCGGCAGCGGTCCACTCGCGCCAAATTATGAATCCCCTTAACAAATATAGCCGCCGGTATTTCTGGACGACCGAGAGAGGGAGGAGGAGAGAGATAGAAAGAGCCCACACACGATAGAGGATGAATAATTCCCTCTCTCTCTCTCTCTCTCTCCCTTCATATGTGGAATACGGTACCACCCACTCGAAAACACGTCAACATACGCGAAGAGGATATGTGTCCGATAGGTGATAAATTCACTCAGGTCAGGTTGGACTAGATGGAAGCGGTACCAAGTGATAGGGCCAGTGGTACCGGTGGTACCAGTATAGAAGAAGCAATTTTCAGAGACAGGAAATACCAGAGTGTGTACACACATTGAGATTAATGGTCTGCTGAATATACTAGGAGTATCTTAAGACGGCTGGACCCTGGCGCGAATTAATGTGGATCGATGCCTTGAGAATGAGTACAGGATGAGCGACGTCTTGGAAATTACTACGAATAGCACGGGGAATAGGACGATATTAGTACATGGATTGGTGACTCTAATTAGATTGGAATTCTTGTTGCTTGACTAACTTTGCACTATTGCTTTGATAAACGCGTACCCACGTGGATCCTGATGCTTTTAAATATCTATAGTACAGGTTTGTCTGAACAGCATCCAAGTCACTTATCAAATACAATGTATATCTGGATCCACGAAGTGCCATCGCTCTTCCCATTAAGAATGTCCTCGATTTCATCGTGTTTATTTGCTTTTAAATTCGCTAGTACCACTATCGCGTTACCACAGCTGTCGTCTTGAATGGTTTAAGATAGGATCCACGTGTTCTTGGACAAAGAGAAAAAGAGAAACAGAGGGAGCGCGGCTGTTATGATCTCTAGAGAGAAAAAGAAAATATTTTTAAAAGCACTAGAGATTCTAGAACGCCTATGGTATCTTTAGCAATAGTTTTCGGATGCTTACCAGGTTCGGATACGGTGTAGCTGACGTAGCAGCTACCGTCCTTACGATCCTTAAAGTCGATCTGAGCCTTGCTAGGTCCTTCCACGGAAATTGCCAGTGTTCCAGCACCAGCTTCCCTGGTCCAGATATTGAATTCACAGGGTTGACCTTGCTCTCCTCGCTCCAGTCCTGGTCCGCCAGCGTGAACTCTGTGGGCACCGCCATCCCTCAATGGACCCACGGTGAACTGGAAGGGCGATCCAGGAATGTGCATCTCCTTGTACCGTACGGATACGGTATGGACGCCGAGTTCCTTGGGTACGAAGGCCACTGCATAGAGGCCATCCTCGACCTCTTTAATTTCGGCGTCCTCCGTGACGCCTCCTGGCGATGTCACAGTCGCGGCCAGGTCGAACGAGGTTATCCCGGGCATCTTGAAGGTGAGCTTGCACTCGCTACCGACCTCGGTTATAGGTACAGCTTCTCGCTGTCTCTGAATCTTCTCCCGTTGCCTGTTGCTACCCTCGCCGGAGACCTTCACGGTGAACGGCGACCCCTCGACGTGGTGATCGGCGAACTTGAGATTCATTATGTAATATCCAGGCTCGGTGGGCTTGTAGGAAATATTAAGAGTGCCGTCCTCGTTGTCCTTGCACTGAATCTCAGCCTTGCTGGGACCTTCCATTGACAAGGAGAGTCCACCGAAGCCAGCGTTCCTGGTGTCAATCGAGAATGTGTTCTCCTGCTGAGTCTTGCCCTCCTTGAGGGCATTTCCGGTCACCTTGACCTTCTTCGCATCACCCACTTCGCGGTCCTTCACGTCGATCTTGAACGGAGAGTTGGGAATGTGCTTGCCCATCCTCTTCACGGCTACCGTATGTTCTCCAGCCTCTCTAGGTGTGAAGGATACGCACATGTTACCGCTGGGGATCTTCTTCAAGAAGCAAGGCTCCTCAAGACCACTTGGTGCTGTTATGGAAGCGTTCAGGGAACGGATTTCGGTATCTGATACCTTACCCGGAAGTTGGACCTCGCTGGATGATCCAACAGAGATCTGGTTGCGCTTCCTGCCCTCGCCTAAGGTATACACAAATATTTATAATTAATTTTATGTCTCTTAAGAGTCCATGGGTCAAGGATCGCAAGACCAAGAACTTACCAGTAATTTTAGCAACATAGGGACTGCCCTTGATGTGCTTGTCTCCAAACTTCACGGAGATCTTATATTCTCCAGGAGCAGTAGGAAGATAAGAAACGGAAACGGTACCATCCTTGTTATCGTGACAGGATATCTCAGCCTTGCTAGGACCTTCAATCGCCAAGGACAAACCTCCAGCACCGGCAGCTTTAGTAGATACAGTGAAGTTTCCAGGTTCTCCGCAGACTCCATAACTCAAGCCTGGACCATATGCGGTGACATATCCACTGGACAGAGAGTCCACGTGGAACTTGAATGGAGATCCTGCAAACAAAAGTCACACATCAATTATCTTTCTAAGATCTCACACATCAATTATCTTTGAAAATCCTAAATTTATAACCTTACCCTGCACATGTTCTCCATTGAACTTCACATAGACCTCATGAAGACCTTCTTCACGGGGTTCATACTTGATGGAAACAGTGCCGTCGTGATTATCCTCGATCACTGGTTTATCTACATTCCCACTAGGCATTTTGACTTCAGCTAGAACAAAGACGAAACATTTTTTTTTTACAAAAAAAAATTACAAAAAAATTACAAAAAATATAATATATACATCGAATAAATAAAAAAATGTTTTATGCTAAATTAAAAAAAAATCTACGCTACGAATATTCTACACCTTGATCCGCACGACTGCAAGCAGTAAACACGACTAGGGTAATTTTTGAGAAAAATAATGTTCTTATAAGCGCGTCAAGCAAAACAAAGTAAAGTAAAAAGAATAAATATTTTCACTGGAGACTTCAACGCATCCTTAAGCCAAAACTATATTTAAAATTCAAAATTCACGATCCGCTTTATCCACCCACGATTTTCGCGACGACCTCTCCCCCTCCCGCCCCCCCCACCCCTCTCATAACTCCCCTCTCCAACATTCTTCCATTACCACAGCCCCTATTTTTATGAACTCGACGCGACGCGAAAATGATGTCAATTACATTGATCGTTATTCCGAAGAGATGCACTTTAACGAGTAAATATAGAAAATCGACGAGGGATTTACAAATCCAAGGAAAGAAATTTTACAGACACGAATTAGAATCCTGAGTAACGAAGCACGAGTGACGTGAAAAAAAATAATGTCAACCGAGTGCTGTTTTCAATTTAGTGCCAAGACCCTTGCCCAATATTCAAATTCACGCCCTACGATCTGGTCGGTGAAAAGAAAAGAACGAAAAAAAAAAAAAAAAAAAAAACCTTTCACCCAATGACTCATGCATCTCGATATCTAGAAAATAAAAAAATAAAAAAGTTAAAAACACACGACAGATGTTCCCGTACAAATAATATAAATAAATCTTGTTTATTGGTTATCGAATGCAAAAGAATCGTAAACAATACTTGTTTTTCTCCAGCATCTATTTTCCAATTGTAGAAAATAGACGCGACCAAGATATCATCGCAGTCCTTCGTCGAGAGACTGATCGACAAAGCGCGGGAATTTTCGAATCGTTCAAACGAAGCGTAAAAGAAGTCTCTGCAATCATTTGCCTGTATTTGGCGGCAGCCTCTATCGAAGTCTTTTGATTATAAGAATTTCCCTCCTCCCTCCACCCCGTCCTCTTCCGCGAGCTACACTACCCTCCAATATCCACTATACTATTTGTATCTCGTAAGAGTACCGGAAAGAAAAACCTTTTCGCGTGTGAACGTAGTAAAGACTCTGAAAGACCAACGGCGCGAAGTCCAGTCCGGGTCCGTTCGATTCCTTCGTATCCTGAATAGCGTAACAGATGGGTCCGCGTTCGGCACGATCGAATTCGCTGCACGTAAGATTTTTCAGCCAAGCTCTATAATAGGTCGATATCTCCTGCCACGTGGTGACCACTTCCTCGGAGTCTTCCCAAAGCATTTCCGAAAAGCAAAAACTTATACACGTGGCACCTTCGCCCGATATCGGTTGTACGCGTTTAAAGGAGAAACAACGAAAATCGAATGAACCGAACGAATCACGAATTAAATTATAAAACTCGAATAATAGGACGAATACAATTCAGCGCGATTTATCGGATCGATACGGAGAAAAAAAAAAGATTTTTTCTTTTCTTCCTTCAATCAAAACGTAACGTTCTCCGACGGTATGATTCTCCAGCGGGGTACCACTCTGAGGCGCAACTCCGGCACGACTGAGGATGCCACCCAGTATCGAGGTGGGACAGTATCAAGATGGCAGCCCCGGTTGCCGCACACGTTGCCCGCCGAATTCTTTTCCAGAACCCAGAGGCAGGACGTGATATATCAGTTGGACGCTTATATCTATTAAACGACTCGTGATGTGTTGATGTGGGGGCAGGGGTGGCGCGAGGGGAAGGGAGGGTCTCACGCAGGCGCCGTTACCTACCAGGGGGTTCTGAGTCCAGGTCGACTTGGTTTATATGGGTTAAAGAGAGAGAGAGAGAGAGAGGAAGAAAGATCGTTGGAGCACCAAAGGGAGCGAAGAGGACGGGGAAGGGGGTTACACTGGGTGGTAAAAGCTGTGGTTACCCAGAGGAATCACGGAAATGACGATGAGGACTGTTGCTACTCGTGCGGTGATGGGTCTTCACCTGGGATAAGAAAATTTATAGAACAGGTATGGAGGTGTATGAATTACGGTAAGAGGGAGGAGGGGGGAGGGGGGTGGTGGTGGTGGTGGTGGTGTCGGGTACGAACGTGAAACTTCAAACGGGTCCAGGAAGACGATCATCATCGAGGTTCCGGACTATTTGTTCACGAGCAAGATCAGACTACCACCATGTCAATTGGGATAACGTTGTTTAATTAGGGAATTTTTTTTTTTTTTTATTACTTTGAATAAATATACAGTTGCAATACAAATCGGCACGTGGTACGAGGCGCTGGAGACGCTGCTGCGGATTCTGTGTGGATACGATTTATTTTATGTGGAAATGCTAGTAGGGTCTATCCAAGTCAAATAAACAGTATTCTTTCGTGGATTGCCGCGAAGCGGACTAATGCACGAACAAATAACGCAGAACCGACATAATGTAGGTAGGTTTATCAAGGTTTGTTTATCGGGACGCGGGACGCTTTGAAAGTATGAAAATTTCGTCGTTGTAGATTTCTTGTTTATCGATATTTTTTTTTTCTTCTCTTCAATTTCCTGTCTCGTGACCGCCGTTGGTCCTACGATCGAAATAAATCGAAATTGGCACGATTCTTGTGTACCGGTGGCAATTCTTTTTTTTTTTTTCTTTTCTTTTCTTTATGCTCCCAAGAAGTCATGCAACCCGACCGCACGTTCTTACGATCGCAGCCAAAGGAAACGACGAATTTCATTCGCCTTGGCCGACGGCAAATGCCATTATATTGGTGACCGGACAAGCCGTCCGCCGTTTGTCATTTTATACCGAAGTCTCGTCTTTCCCGATTACGTGTCAGCGTAATCCCGGAAACTTGCATTTTTCAATATTACTCTTTACGAGGATCGAAGAGAAATAAGTATGGAGCTCTGAGATTTTTTCAATAAATCATGCAATCGCCAAAGCACATCGGATGTCATTCAAGCGTCAGCGGTAGAGCTTTTCGTCGTTTACTTTCAACAGCATCGCTTTGTCGTGATTTACCTTTATAAAATATATACCGAGCCAGCCAAGAGTCGACTGGTGCAAAGTAAAACGGAAATAAAAGTCAATCTCTTTCCGTGCGTAAAAACTCGAGGTTTCTGCCGTGATTTTGGCGAACCACGAGTGCGCATCCGGGCTACTTAATCACCCAATATTAATATCACCAACAGCTTACGCTTCCGACACCATCTACCATCCAGACGCAAGGAGCCCGGGCGCTTCATATTTTTGGCGAGGAAAAGGAGAACCGACAATCCCGAGGAGTGCGAACCTGTCGCGTCCGTCACGAGACGCGTTTTCGACACGGAGGCGAGAATCATTAATGAGAAGTAATTTCCTACGTTTTATTCCTACTGACCGGTATAGCTAACAAGGCTGCGTAACCGTAAAACAAGAAAAAGCGTTATGCGCATGCGCGGCCACGTTGAAACAGTCCGACAATCAATCGAGTCCACGGAACATTTATACGCGAAACAACCGATCGAACGTTTCTCAATTCTTTGCTACAAAAGCGAAGCCTCACGATTCCTCAGGGATTAACCGTCGTCACGGCTGGAGAAAACATCGAGACTCTCGAGACGTTCCAATGAAAATAAAGTCCAGCCAACTCCGCTAGATTTCGCAAGCAACCCCCGTTCGTCGTCCCGTAATATATCGAATCGTCCCGCTATTTCCTTCGGGTGTATTTATAAAGCATGGAAACGGCGCAGCACGCGATCTCTTATCTACCACCAGGAATTTCTACCTTGGTGGAATTTCGTAAAAAGCACACATTCTCCCGCAGTCGTGTATACCCGATTGGGCACGTGGTGGTCGAAAATTTTTCATATACGATCCAGTGAGAACAAGATGGCGGCGACGCGGTCGAAAATCTGAACGATTGACTCTTTTGAGAAATCAAATATTGTAGGTTAGGTTTACTCACCGGTGATACGGCCTCCTGTCGATGGCAATACGATATTGTTCAACTGCACGTCCCTGAACTTCTTTTTCGACGACTCCTGCTGCGTTGTGCTGCGCTTCGTTGTCACGCTCGAACTTTCCTGGACGCTCGTGCTGTGCTGCTCGACAACGCGCTGTTCCTGACGCTGCTGAGTCTTTCTGGCACGGTGAGTCTTGTGGGTGCTGCGTTCCCTGTATTCCTCGGAAGCCTGAAACGATCGATGCAACGATTGTCGTTCAATGTTTATTACCAGTGAATATATATATTTTTTTAGGGTTGTTCGTAAATGATCCTGCGAAGTGGTAAAGACAACCGGGATTGGAAATGGATCTCGATCATGACGAGAGCCAGATATCACGAGGCTGGTGACCAGCCAAAGTGCATAAACGTGCATACGTGGAATTCATTACGCAACTGTCAAAGAATCCTTGGAAAATGGCGCATCGAGGAAAATCATCGAATGTCCTGAAAACTATTATCATTATTCAGCATCCGATTACGAACCGCCATTCGACTCAGGTATTAATTTGAATTATGAAAATTATGGTATAATTATCATATAAATTCTATTACCTCAAACTATTAATTTATACGAAAATACGGCAACTCTAACAGCACTGTCTGCGAATTCGCATCGCGGAAATTCAACAACTGAACGCACAATGCTGAATTCAATGCTACTATAATAGTTACCCAGCCCCCCACCAGCGACCATTATAAAGGGTAAAGGGTGATAGCCAAGCCAGGAAACAGGGTCTCCCGGTGAAGCCGGTGGAGGCGGACGGCACAATCAGATAGTCGCACTAGGAGTCGCGCGGCATTTCTAGCTATTTTCGAATATTTCACATCGCTCCCACGAGAGTAGTATAAGCAACGTCTTCCCCGGCAGCTGCCATACCCGTTACTCGGTAAAGCTCATCTTCGGGATCCTGAGGAGCAGTAGCCTCGAGACTCTATAATATCCGGGTTCGCGGTACCAGGCAATAACCAGCCTCAAATATTTTACACTTCTTTTAGGCTATTATACCAATCCTACGAGATACCGAGTGGCCGTACAAATAAACTACTGTAAACGGAATTCCGATTATGAGTATACCCAAGGAAAACGTTGAGTACGGTTCAGAAAATTCGTAACCAGACGTTTAACGTAACTGGATGGACATTGATCCGATTCTTCGCAGCTTCCACCTACGGCCTCTGACTGTTCTCTTATTCTATTCTCCGTTTCACTTCGCCTCTCTTGGTAAGCCCTTCTGCCACTGATGTCTCCTGACTTGCTCTTGCTCGCTTAGCTTATAAATTTACGAAGCACCAACAGCAACTCGAAATAGTCTTGGGATCTAGTAGGTTCCTGCCTTCTACCAATAGCCGCCTTAACTCTGCTCCAAGGAAGGTGGATTGAATTTCAGCTCCCGTTACAAGGTCAAATATTGATTCTTTATAAATTTTCAAGATAAATTCAGCATTTTCCGCATAATTTTAAACACGTTTGAAAATACGAAAAATACATTCCTTCTCCTTGCTCGCCATCAAAATACATCGTAGGACCACATTGATCCTGCGACTTTACAGACGACGGATAATCATTTACAGTCTCAAATAACGATCTATCTGGATCTACATAAATTTGTCTTCTTTATACAATTCATACGTTTCCAACTATTCTCTATTTATCTTTTCCTCGTTCTAGGCCACGTCAAACTTATACAAAAAAAAAAAAAAAAAAAAAAAAACACTGAACGATGCTGCATACCCACTCTAAAGACTATCAAGCACTGTCTTCGCACTCTTCACAGCCATCTAACGATATCAGATCCGCACTTCTCGCCTCTAATGGCTGTCCGACCCACTCAAGCAATTTCTACTTACGTATCCTGCAGTCTCGAATCAACTTCTGCTGAGCATGTAAAAGCGTATAGCATTTTAACAGGGTGCGCACTGTCTATCCTAGCTATCTAATTATATCGTGCGATATTCACTACTAGAATCCAACGATAGAAAACAAAAGCCCGCTGATACGCCCACTCGCCAATACAATCCCTTGTGCCCCCAGAATAACTGAACTAGCCAAAACTGTATATACCAGAAAACAAAAAGTCCATAGAACGCCCGCGGCACTCGCCTCAAGTACGTCGCACAAAAAAAGGGGGTCCTTAAATGTCAAAGTCCAAAAACAACCAGACCCTAAGGGCCCTGACTCACGTAGGCAAAGAGTCGCCACTTAGAAATCGGATCTTAATTCATAGCTAAGCGCAACGCATCGACCTACGCATATACGTGTACATGTATATATAAACTTATTATTAGTTGGCAATGTACGTGCACAATATTTATACGTCAAAGAGCAGCGTGTCTCGTGGGTACCTCGCGATGGCGACGTCGCCGTAGACGAGGTCGAGGATGCTACTATGTATAAACGAATCGACTGATGCGATCAGGTTGAGCCCTCGGGAAGAACTGTGTCGCTGGAGTCTTCGCGACAATATCCTGTACGTGTTAGCCTCTATAGTTAGATACGCTTTACGGTCCCCCACCCGCTCACGGGGGAGGCGAATGGCGAAAACCACCAAATGATCACGAGGGACCATCAGAATCGTGCGAACACACGTGTCTCATTTTTCTCTCATTTTTTTGCGCTCCTCTTGACTCGGCCAGAACCCGCTCTGGGTTAACGTGGCAATTCCTGGGTAAAGTTGTCTCCCAGCAGACTGACGGGAGCGCAAGCACTGCGACAACTCGGTTAATTGGATAAACGCGACGACCACCCGAGACTCATTCAAAAATTATTCCAGGAAAGTCTCGCTGATTTCTGGCCCGGTTTCCACTGCATCCTCGACTGCGACGTTACGTGCTCGACACGAACGTTTTCTTCGAATGAAACTCGTTACGCTGACGTACTGGCGTAATAGGCCGTTGGTATTTCGTATATTGGGATATTTCTGAGAGTACAAAAAATTTGGAAAATTCTTCAAAACGCATTGTCGATACACGTGACACCTCGGAGGATATTGAGTTTTTTAAAAGGATTATTCAAAATTTCATATCGCTCCACGGCTTAAACGAATTCGAGCTCTCGGTATGTCTGTCTTTGTCTTACTCGGGCAACCATCCGTAAGTATGTCTCTCTCGCACTCGTTGCGGGTATAGAAAGCTGAATAATCTTCAAATGAAATCTCCACAGGACGTCCACTGATCCGATCGCTTCCGTCGAATTGGTCATTGTCCAAGGATCCACGGAATCGGGCTGAACAATACAGTTTTACCTAACGCTGCCTAACCTAAACTGTCCAATGACAGCTGTCACACCTACCCAATGCATCTCTGATACATTAATCCCTATGTATAAGTTAAGTGACGTCCAGCTAGTTATACGACTGGCAAATGGTCGCAGGACGGTAGCAGAGCTAAGTATTATAAATTCTCGAGTGTCCCAGCATCCAGGCGTCCCTCTTGATGCAAGAGAAACAAATGGACCGATATACTGCGTGGTATTCGACCTGGATTAAATTGCGAAATTCACGGTATAAAATTCTTACTGAATATCATGTTCGCATTGCTCGTGAAATTAGATAATCCTACGGGGTACGATTGTTTTCATCGTATCGTACGATCGTATATGACAAGCGATAAGCTTGTAATCTAATAATACACGTTTGTCCGAAAATCCTGTAGAACATGTCGATCGGGAAAGATTCTTGGCTCGTACGATGTCGTAGCACGTGTTCCAATTAGCCCACGCTCGTTGTCCCAGATTCCCTAGTGGTTTCTATATAATTATTGTACAACCAGTATGGCGATATACTACATATGGTATATAACGAGCATGTCTTTATTTGTTAAAAAAAAAAAAAAAGATCAAATTCACTCACCGTAAAGGTATAAAAGCCATCGGGAATGGATTGACCTCCGAACTTGATACTGAGTGTGTACTCGCCAGCATCCGCGACAGTGTAATAAATATTCACGGTACCATCTCCATTGTCGTCAATGTCAATGTCCAGGACTTCGCTGTAAAGGAAAAAAAAGAAAAATTATTAATATTAAAAAATATAAGACTCTTGCATAAAAGTCGAAGCTGTTCATTTGACCATGGGAAAGGGCCAACGGGCGTTTCGTCCGGTGCCACAGTAATCCTCTTTTGGCGAAATAAACGAAAACGTTGCTACGGCCTAAAAATTACGTCACGGCCTTGGGAGTTAACACGGCGCACAGGATTATGGAACGTCGAAAATAGAACTGGAATATCGTTTGTTTTACAGAACAATTTTCCAGCGGCGCGCACGTAAGAGGTCTCCCTTACGCTTTGGCTGATATCAATGGCGGTAATCGCATAACGGAAACAATAACAATTCATTTAATCGAGATAACGGTATACGGGCTTTCGTCGACCTCTTCTATACCCAGCCGGAATAAACAATTAGCCGCAGAAACTTTACGTAAGGCTCGAGAGATACTACGCAATAGGTCGTCTCTAGGTAATGGAAGTATGCGAGCTGGCAGATATTTTTCTATATCGAGCAAAAAAAAACAATTAACCACAAGAAACCTGTGGATCAGACTACCGCGTGGCTTGACTAGATAATCCAAGGAAAATTCAAGCTGGCGGAGCTGCTTGTATACACGGAAAAAGATCTTGGGATGATCAACGAGACGACAGGTGCCGTGAATTCGTCGTTCCACGGTAAAGATCTGATGACTTTTTACGCGTCATCCTTGAATCCTGTCTGTTCAACGGAGCGACGAAGAATGCGGCTTTGTAAATGATAAGGATATATAAAATTATCTACTACGAGCGTCGACTAAGTCGATAAATAAAAATTACCCTAAAGAGTCACGCTTACGGCTTACATCCTCGACTAAAAGTGCATTCGCAGTGAGTAGTTGGAGAACGGGCGTCGACAGCTGTCTGCGAAATTACATGCCGGACAGTTGCGCGCAATGCGGAACGTGGACGCGCGGCGTCGTCAAACAAACCCATTAGCGATTTAATTGGTAACTGGTAGCTTGGAGTTAAAGTGACGCAAAACAATGAATTACATTGTAACGTATCTTCGAACAGAAATCTTTTGAATATTAACGGCCGCGTTCCTTCGATCTTTGTTGTTTTCAATGAAACATAGCCGAATAGGCTTTCGTATTAAATGCATAGGTGAATTTTAATTCACAACTGTCCACTAAGTACTCGCATACGGCTGATAGGTCTCTATGTGGGTTGTGCTTGTAGTATGATTTTATACTTAGTTAGATTATTCATACGACCGTACGTTATAGTGTCTTGGCCGGAGCGAATCCGAATCGTGGCTTTGACTGGCTATAAAGTTATAAAGTCAAGCTTGCAGCGGTAGGCGGCTAAAAATACACAATACTGTGTATGCGACAGAACGCACGAAGAAATTTTATAATCCTCGCGTCCATCGACGTACAACGCTTACGCGTCGTAACGGCGTCGACAGACGCGTTACTTGAAGCGTGATAAATATAAGGAATTCTTTAAAACGATATTCACGCTCAAGTTTTATACAGGCATCGAGTACAGTTACTCGGTATAATTGTACGACGGAGTGAATTTTAATTAAAATTAAGATAAATAAATCTTTGTAAACGTCACGCTGCGACCAGCGAGTCGATTTTAATGTGCAATTTTCAATGCTTCGACTTTCTGGTATCCTTTTTATCAATGACTACTCGTTTGATATTTCCAAGGAAAATTGTCTGCCATAACTATCCTCCACCTGTTCGGTCCCAGCAATGATTACAGTCTGCGACGAACAGAGTCATCAACTAGTCGCGTAGTTTCGTGCCGGCACTATGAAATCAGAGTGAAACGAGACCAATCCCTGAGAAGTAATGACAGCAGAGTCTGCCAAAAGTCTGATTGGAGTCGGAGGCAAAGGACTGGAGTTGACTAGGAGAGCACGGGAGCAGTGAATTCTGAAAGAAATCATATTACAATCGATGTCGCTACCGGAAGTACTATTTTGAATTTTACCGAAATCAAACTTTTTTTAGCTGAACCTTTTTTTTCCATTTCTTATTTACTGCCTAGTCCACAAGAATATTTCATTTCGAATCTGCGGCTATTCCCGTTCTTCTAAAAACAGGATATCCACTCGGTCACCATTCATCATGGCGCATCCTGAGTCTGGAATTTTAAAGTGGATGATATGTGTATGATCTTTAAAAAAAAAAAGGTTATAAAAATTCCAACATGGACGTTACTCGCAAGACCGAAGTCTGCAACGTTACACGCTCGATGGTCAATTGTGCAATAAAAATGTCTAAACCGGATAATATTTTAGTGAATGGATACGCAATCGTTTACGTATCGCTATCTCTCTAGAAAGCAATTAAAGAACACGAGTTAGATAGAACAGTCGTCATTAAAGAACGGAGTTCGTAAGATTTACGATGGCGAATGCTTGTGCTCAAGTGGTGCCGAGTGGGATGAAAGTGTTTAAGAGATCTTTTAAATTTAAGTTTTCGACCCCACCCACCGGATTGGAATTCTCTTAGTATACATATATATTTAGGCTGTCATAAACAGATGTGCACCGGTACAACTAACGACCAGGCACCAGAGGGAAGACAACGCTTTGAAAATAAGATGATAGTAATTCAAATATCAAGATTCGATAAAGAAAAAAAAAAAAGAAAAAAAATACTTGTGGATGACTTTCGTCAAATCTAACGGATAAAGGTAGGATCGTGATTGCCGATTAAAAATAAGCGCGGTATTAGGGTCACGGAGACGTTTCAAAAATACTCGTTTTTACGTATGTCCGAACGTCAGGAAACCATATGGAAATATCATTTATAAAAGAAAAAAAAGGGAAAAAGAAGCCGTCAGTACGGTGCCGTCATGTCGGCATTCCTTACACTGTTTCATGGAAAACATCGGAGCAGGCTTACGTAAGTATTGAGATTGGACTATAGCTAAATAATATTTTGATATATTTATTGACCATTTGAAAATCCGAAATACACTTACCTTCCAGAACTGGAACGGATGCGACAGGTGACTGCACCCCGGCCAGCATTTTCAGTGTCCACGGTTATGCAGTATTCCTCACCCTGGGCCAAGGTACGCTGAATGCCTTCCTTGATCTTGCACTGATCAGCCTTTCCGGTCGAGACACTCTGCACGCTTGCTGGACTTCCAGGTACTTCCTTGCCGCCATATTTCACATTGACCTTGTACCTGCCGCAATCGTCGGGCAAATACTTGGCCTTGAACTTTCCATCGCCTATATCTTGAACTTCGACATTGCGTGGAACTTGATCGGGACCCTGGAGCAGAAGTAAATGCGTTTAAAGTCAACCGGAAGTCGAGATACGAGTACTTACTTTAGAGACAATAAAATCATGTGGTCCTTACCAAAACTTGAACCTCCAAATCAGCATATCCAGCCTTGGAAGTGTCCACGATGAACTCGGTAGGGAAGGAGGCGGTGCACTTTGGAGCTACTCCTGGACCAGAAAGTACGACCTTGTTTGGCTCGACAGTAGGATTGACCTTGATCTTGAATGGACTTCCAGTGACATCCTGACCGCCATAAGTGACACCAATTTGAACGTTACTACCAGCTGGTGTTGGCTCATAGATGACCTCGTACAGACCATCACCGTGCTCCTTGATCTCTGGCTTCGGGATGTGACCCTTGTCTGTCTTAAGTTTAACATCCAACTGCGCAGGAGCAGCTTTCGTAGTGTCCACCATGAATTTCGCAGGGATGCCTTCGCGAACCTTCTCAGGCTCCAATCCTGGACCATAGGCAGTGACGTCCTTGCTGTCGACTATACGGTCAACTTGGACCTTGAAGGGTGATCCAGGAATATGTTTATCCGCGAACTTTATACTGACATCGTAATCGCCCGGTTCAGTTGGTATATACTCCACACTGCAGGATCCGTTGTAATTATCTTTACAGGTCATAAGGGCCTGACTAGTACCCTCGATGGCAAGACCCAAGCCTCCGTTTCCAGCACCTTTTATTAACAAAGAAAGAAAGTAATCATCCATTAAAAATTAATTGCAAGCTCATTATCTCTCCTCCTCACGTTTGCTGATCGACAAAACCTCCTTTTATCCTTCACAGCATCCACCGTATATGATCATACAACAATACAGATAAAACACTGATACCAACCTGTAGTTTCTACTGTGAACTGATTAGGCTTATTGACGTATCCCTTCTCGAGACCTGGACCATAAGCTCTGCACTTGCTAGGATCACATCCACGTTTAACGTTAACGGAAAAGGGTGATCCAGGGATAGGGACGTTGTCGTAGAGTATATCAATGGTGTGTCTGCCTTCTTCGAAGGGTGTATAGCTGATTCTGTAGGTACCATCAGCCTGAGGCGTGATCACCTTCTCAGTCTTGCTGCCACTTGGATTAGTTATAGTGCAGGAGATCTTGCCATCGTCGCTCTTGGTCTTGGCGATGGCTCTGGTGTCCAGGGTGAAGTCCGTCGGACTGTCCACGTAAACACCTATACCGAACAGACCAAGCAAAAGATTATTTATTTAAAGACATTAAATTAATATCTAGAAAGAATTCAGTGCTTTCTAGAGGTCCTGGAAGAAAATCGATATTCAAGAGCGTCCGATTGATCGATTAAATAAAATTATATGATTCAGATTGAAATACTTGGACAAACATTTAGTCTAATCAACGTGCCAAGACAGTGATCTACATGGATCATGCAATTAATTATTTAATACCGAGATCAACGACAGCCTACCCAATTACGTCATTGTACAATAGATTAATTTTAATTATCATGATTAATTTTTGTAAGATCATTAGACTAGTCTATAATATAGCAAAATTCACACGCAATCCGAGTACTGTTAGTCAGTAAAAAAAAAAAAAAAGATTAGACGATTCGATCGTCATGGATACTTATAACAAAATTCGATTAAACTACCGTGGACGATCGAATGATCCAATATAAATCACAGCAAATAATAAACGGCGAGATGCTTCGTGGTCCGTTAGTGTTATGGGAACCAATGGAGTTCAGCGAATCGCAGCGAATAATTAAAACAAGTAAATAAAAGACAAAGTGTAACAATGAATCCTTTTGGTTATTATGATAATTCAAAAGCTCTTAAATTTGATACTATAATAACATCAGCTTTGATAAAATTATCAAGAGTTCGTTATTGGCTTAAATCCATATAAGAAAGTTGTGCTTAAAAGTTAATAAGATGAATAGAGATTTTTAAATAATTCCAAGTCAACAAATATTCCCCCGGAGATTCCCTGTGATCTTAATACGTATTTATCAATGATACGATCGATTAAAAGAGAAAATCAAATATGGCGACTGTAGGAGGTACAGTGTCACATTTAAAACCGACTAGCAAGGGAAGTCCTGTGATACTCTGATAAGGATTTAATAGTGGCTCACGTATCCCCAAGTATCTCCCTTGGTTCCCGCGGGACAGTCGGTAGCAAAATTCCGACTCTATCGTCTAGACAAGGAGCGGACATCCCATGCTATAAATGTCTCTGATTAAAAACGATATCCACGCGACGGCTGACCGTGGGGCTGTATCCCGTTTCCGGACACCTTGATCTTCGAGAGGTCAGCCTCTGACTCGATGAGGGCCTGAAACGGCGATCCCGGAATGTGTTGATCGTTGAAGGTGATGTTGATCCCATAATCACCAAGTTCGGTCGGCAGATAAGCGACGGAGCAGGTGCCGTCGCCATTGTCACGACAATTGATAGCAGCCTCGCATGGTCCTTCTACGGTGACCCCAAGACCGCCCTGACCAGCGCCTCTGGTATCGATTACAAACTCGGCAGGCTTGTTCACTATTCCATGAGATAATCCAGGACCGGATGCTCTGACCTTGCCAGGATCACTTCCGTGGACGCAGGTCAATCGATATGGCTGCGGCGAGATCGGTTCCCCACCGAAGCTTATACCCAGAAGGTATTCCCCTAGTTCCGTTGGCGTGAAGTTCACCAGGAAGCCCTCGTGGGTCGGCACTACGTGGGCCTTCACTCTGTTCCCGGACGGGGTCGTGATCGCTACTTGGAAGTCCGCCTTTCCTGCGTCTTGCGTTATCACGCGGAACTGCTGGAGGCTGTTCACGGGGGCGGCTATGGGGTTTTCGCGGTTTGCATATATATATATATATATATATATATATTTATGTAAATACTTTTTTTTTATCATTCAATCATAGAATCGTCATTAGGCAAAGTATTCAAGTAAGTATTGTTCTCTTATCCTAAAGCTCGTACCCCTTCCTTTACATGGGAGACTCGTAAACTTTTTACAAGAGTTGTACCGAGGAATCGTGAAATGATGCAAAGCGTGAACCATAATATTTTTAGATGAAATACGAAACTTCGGTAGAAACGTGGAATTCGCAATATGCTAAAAATAACGTCGACTCCGTTCCAGCGGAATTTCATGCCAGTCACACATCCCAGGAGACCTTCTAACCTATATTTCGCGAAAGCTACGTAACACCACGGCATACTACCAAAAACTATTTTTCTTAGGCTCACTGTTGACCTTGTCTCATAATTGAAATTAACCTTGTTCGGAGAAGTAAGAAAATTGGTATTCTCCAATATAGGGACCGTTTAGACAAATTTTGATATACGAGCAGTAACAGATGGAGATTCGTATTGGATTATTTTTAGGTTGGTTTATGGCCCATGATGTAACCCCTCTCGGACCTCCGGATTAAGCACAGTTATGAATGATGATGATCGGAGGAAATTATTATCCGCGTTAAATCACCAAGTGCATCGTGTTAGCCATGTTCGTCGGAACCGGGTGATTCATAGTCACGTCCGCAGTTGTGTCCAAGCTAGAAAACGCTAGGGTGCGACTCCCGATGCCAAGAACTGCTTCGGATCCTTCATCCTCCTCACTCTTCTCTTGGTCTAAAGTCCACTTGGCAACTAGAGCCATTCTACGGTGATCGTTTGTCAATGATACTGCGATTAAATTGCTCTACTGAAAGCTGACGGACCTTCCCTCCATTTTAAAATTATTTTATAATCCTGTTCTCTGTGCTGCATGGCATTAAATGACCCGACTGGATTGATAGCGTTATCAGAGTGATACAAATAACAATTACTCACTGGGCTCGAGTCCGTCGACCTTGATCTTCGATACGTCAATGTGTGGCTGCACGTTCACTTTTAGAGGACACTTAGGAACCTTGAGGCCACCGTACGTCATATTCACTGTGTAATTTCCAGGTGCTGGTGGAACATAATCCACAGTGTATGTACCATCCTCGTTATCACTCAATGTGATAGGCAGATCTCGGCCATCCGGAGCATCCATGGTCACATCGAGTTCACCAGGCCCAGCCTCTCGGCAGTCTATATTGAAATGAGTTGGAGTATTTGACTTGACGCCCTTATCCAGTCCCGGTCCAAAGGCAGATACCATGGCAGGATTTAAGGGTGCAGCTACTTTAACTCTGTACGGCGACTTCTTGGTTGCTACGCCACCGTAATTTACCTAAGGGTGGTAATTGGTGAATGTAATTTACTCTAAGAAATTTCATGTCTTCTGGGAAGGTACCCAAAGTGATATCTAACCTGGATGGTATGCTGGGAACCGGATGTAGGTGTATAATGAGCTTGTACCGTGCCATCGCGCTTGTCATCGAGTTTAAGTGGTACGGATCTACCAAGAGCATCCAGGATAACGACTTCCAGGGGTGCTTGGCCAGCCTTCCTACAGTCTACAGTAAAATTAGTGGGTTTGTCTCTTGCGACACCTTCCGGTTGGATTCCCGGTCCGTGGACCTCCACCTACGCAAAGATATCCACGTGTAACGATATAATTCACCAGTGAGATCGTGATGAGAAGAGATAAAAAAAAAGCTAACCTTATCAGGATCATAGTCGGTCTTAGGCAAAATATTGGCAATGTATGGCGACTTGGGTATATCCTCGTTATCACACAGGATATGAACAGCATATTGACCAGGCATAGTAGGTACGTAGGAAACATCCGCAGTACCGTCACCGTTATCCTGGCAATCTATTTTCGCCTTGGAGGGTCCCTCGATGGAGAAACCAAGGGCGCCAGTTTCACCGTTGGTATCGACTGTGAATTTGGCAGGGTGACCAACCACGCCACCATAGAGACCAGGTCCGAAAACCCTGATACTGGATTCTTTATAGGGACCGACGTTGACCTCGAATGGAGACTTTGGAATTTCCTTTCCACCATAGGTCACCATCACTACGTGACGACCTTCTTTTACCGGGTTGTAGGTACACTTGTAGGTCGTGGCATCGACTTTTACCATTCTGAAAACAAATTTTCCTTCGTAACCTTGCACCTTCCCTGAAGACGATATGTCTAGAAGGTCTTACACTTACTGTACAGGTAGACTCACACCACCAGGTCCAATGACTTGAACCTCTGGTGTACCTTCGCCAGCATCCTTAGTGACGATGGTAAAATCAGCATCGTCCTTGACGCGAACTCCATTGGGCAAGAGACCACGACCGTAAGCCTTGCACTTTTTCGCATCGGAGACAGGTGCGACCCTAACCCCGGCCGGACTTCCAGGGATGAGTTTCCCGGCGAAGAAGACGTTCACGGAGTGCATACCCGTCATCGGGGTCACGTACTCGCATCGCCATACATCTGGTGAAGTCTGACGGAGTTTTACTGGCACTGTAGTCTTCGAACCCTGAAAGAAACTGAAAGTTCAGAAGCGTCCCGAGGAATCCACAATACCCAATGCGTACACCAGGAACTGAATAATACCTGGGGATCCAGAATGATGACTTCAGGAACACCGCGTCCAGCATCCTTAGTGAAGATGTCAAAGAAGGTAGGCCTATTAACGACGACACCATCAGGCTGAAGACCTGGACCACTGGCTGTGACTTTACTAGGATCTCCAGCATGTCCCTCGACGTTGACGGTGTAAGGACTCTTCGGGATTTCTCGTCCTGCGAAGAGGACCTTTACTTTGTGAGGTCCTTCGCCCTTTGGTGTATAGGATACTGAGTAAGTCAGGTTACGGTCCTTGTTGAACCTGATATCGACCTAGAAAAAAAGCAAGAGAAACATGTCCCACTTTTACCAATCATCAAGAATCATTGACACGGTGACGCTTTCGAGTTTCAAAATTTACTCTGGACCCCCTATCCAAGTATCAATATTAAAATGTCAATATTTAAGCAATAAAGCCTGGTTTACACGCGACGTACGTGTAGCCTCGATATTATGAAGCTGATGTGGAGCCACTTCGATGATTAAACCACTCAGAAGAGAGTCGTATAAATGCAATGAGCCTCGTGTTGTTTATCTGTTATTTCTTACTCGTGGCTCACCGTCTATAAATAACGCGTGGTACGATAATGAGTCTCGATGAGATCCTGAGACACTGGCGAAACGTGACAAGAAAAATGTGCAGCGACATTACGCTTTCAAATGGCTCAAGTGAATCTCTTAATTTAACAATGAAATATTTCTATGTACCGGAACTTTGTTTCCCTTTGGATCCTCCACTGTGACTTCCACGTTTCCCTTTCCAGCTGAGAATGTTTCGACGGTGAAGTTAGCTGGTGCTCCGACAATTGGTCCAGTTGGTTCGATTCCTGGTCCATAGGCACGTACCCTAACAGTCAATCGTACCATTAGTATAACGAGAAAACCTTTGTAAACATCATTCCGGTGTTATCGCGTAAGTAGCTGCATTATCTGTCAGTGAAAATTAATAAGCGTTCATAATTTTTTTTTTTTATTGCTTTTCACTATCTCTGCTTTCTCGCGAAAAATTATTCCGTTCAATGACACTGCAGAATGATCTGCTCTGTAAAGTGTCTGTTTACGAGAATATATTTTTTATAAGCCATTCCAAATTGCATAATTTTTCTAATTTTATTGCTTGTAGGTTGGTACACTCTGCGAATAATATATGTTATGCTGCACACACAGGACACACCAAATTGTTCACATCACGTATGCCGCGTTTATTAGAGCGCACTAAGATTCGCTTGTTAAGCGAAGAATGTCAAAGGCCAAAGAAAATAATTTAAAAAATTGTCCAAAAAGAAAGTTATACAGAAAAATTAAAAAAGAAAGTTACAAATAAACTCGCGGCCAAGGATTACTTGATGCAAAACCACTTTGTCAAACATTACACTTTTCTCTTTGTTTGTCGCGACTTACCGCGGCGGTGGCACGCTGCGACCGAGAAATGAAATAAATCGATTAGTTACGATTAAGTTCAGATGATGATTTTCATTGAGTCTCAAGATCATTATCGCTCCTTGAATACTCTATATATATATATTGTTTTTTCTTTAATAATCCGCGACATTGATCTCAGACTCTCGTATTTGGTCCCTGTGCGCTGATGCACGAAAATTAATACTGCATTGTTTAATGTTTCGCAAGATAATTCTAAATCTCAAATTTGGGACAACGAATAGCCGAGAATCGCAGAAAATTTGTATCTACCACCAGGAATACAATTAACAATTTACCTGTTGGGATTGGCACGAGCGCGCAATGGCGCACCGGACTTCAATTTGGCATTGGGATATTGAGACAAATACGTCATCATTGACATCTCATCAATATTAGGATTGACCATTTCCTCGGGTTTAATGAGCTGAAACAATAAGATATCAATTAGAATTTCACGATTAATTGTTATAAAAAGATATACATTAATTAATCTAAAATTCCAGGTTGATTATACACATCAGAGATTTATATTTAGAAATCCTTTCATTCAACGCCTGAGGACATACGCATATGTATAATGGGATCGTTAATACGTATGTAATCATCGATCCAAAGTAGGCTAGACATTATCCCAACTGCATCTCATGTATAACCAACAAGATCCGGCAGACGCATACAAAGTGCATTTCAGTACGAAACCCCTCGTTAAATTCTTAATGAAAAAAAGAAAAGAAAATAATTCGCGAGCGACCTTATTTTTATTTCAAAGTAAAAGTACCGATTGTATCTCGTCCTATTGGTTTTCTCTACATGGTGACGTCACTAAATTAGAATCACTGTATATTAACCGTCATCAATCATTTGGTCATTTGCAAAGAGTAATTACTATACTTGACTGAGTTCAATTCTACATATGTGCCATGCGTTACATACACCGTATACAATCAGTTCTTCTCGACATCTTTGGCACAGTCGGGATACGATTAATAAAAAAAAAATTAAAGGCGCGTTCGTAGTAGCGATCAGGATCGTATATGCATAATTAGTTTCGTTACCATTCCCGTTCTATATCGACTTCCGGCGAAACAGACTTTAAGCCTGTTTCACAGTAGTGTCGTTGACGCGATTACAAGGTGCACTCAAGAATAGAATGCGCTGACTAGAATGGGAACGGGATCAAGGTGATCAAAAGTATGTGGATCTAGCGTTGGATACAAGTAAAAAGCTGTGGGACGAAAGAGGATGATGATTTACGTTGAGAGGTAAGAGAAAGATATTTTTATAATGACAGAAAATAATAAAAATTACCTGAGGTATGTTAAGCCAGTCATCGGCAAGACCCATAGCCTCGGATGCATTTTGAACAGCATCCTTAGGGTTCCAATCTTGCCAGTCGGGACAAAGACCCGGTGCAACTGCGTCCACAAGTGCACCGACTGCACGACCGTCGTTCCAGTCTGAGGTAAAGTTGGTGATTGGCAGGTCAGGGACTTTAGCCTGGATCCAATGCATCAACCTTTGTTTCGGCGTTGCGCCCTTTTCCGGTCCTTCGCCGTCTTCGCCATCCCACATTGGCATGGAGATGGAATAATGGAGGATGAGGGTCCATATCAGACCGAGGATGAGTTTCAATTTGCAGTCGACAATGTCTGAGGAGTCTGTAACGATTGAAAGTGTATTAGAAAGGTCTGGTACGCGTTACGAATGGATATTTAATAATAGAAAAATTGATTCGACTTATCGAAATGCCAGGTGGAAGTACGGAGTCATTGATTTCTCTCAAGCTGATAACGAAACTGAATCAAAATTGATATATCGCTGTGATAAGAGTGACTAATTACTCAGGCGGTTGTTAAGTCATATTTTGAAAGCTCAAGCGTCACGTCAGAATTCGCTATAGCGCAAGTAGCTACGTAACAGTTCTTTAAGGAATTTCAGTACGTTCGGAAGAGGCGCGAAGAAGACGCGCCAATAAATCACAAAGCGTTGCCGATGATTTACGAAGTATGCGCTTTGACAGACGCTGAAATTTCGCAAACGCAACCACGTCGCAATTCCGCAGGGAATGGCTGTTCCGAAGCGGCCAATAAACTCGAGCGGCTGACAACTGCTTCCTTTTTTTGTTGCCGAATATAATGATGCAAGAAAAAACGGTCGACGACCTGGAGTCAAGTTTTGCCTGGAAATTTGCACTCGCGAATTATCGTCAGACCACGTGGAACGAATGACAAGGGCAAAGTCTGAATGTTTGTTATAAAAATTTGATGGCATTAATTAACAAGCGCAATCAATATTCCCTGGAGCAATTCGAATCATCAAGGACGCTTGATGATATCTACAAATTATTTGTTATCGCTAGATGACTACGTTATCGATTACCATTACTCTGGCCGAAGTCAATCGAACTTTTACGATGATTCTTATCAGTGTTGAGTCTCGTAAGAGATTAGAAATTAAGAACCATAGTCGAATTTGATTATGTGCTTGGACACGGGAAGGCGAGTGCAGTGTTATAAATTAAGCGTCAACCGTATTGTTGTTCTTGTCTTATTTTCTGTGTTAAATTTCGATGGTTTTTTTCGTATTCAGTTGAGTTAAGACTCTCGGGTGAAAAGGAAACTCGAGAATTGAATCCTTTACTAAGTTTGAAAGCCGGTTCAGTGCTCATGCTTCGTGGTCGACGTTCTGTTCAACGATATTTATACGCCTAATGTCTCTACCACTGACTTCGAAGTGCGTCGACAAAAGAGAAGCGAGTAAAGTGCACTCGTTGGTTTACCGAAGTACACTCGAAGTACGCAGAGAATTAAAAAATTTATTTTAATGCCTGAACCTGTAAATCTACTAACGAAAAGAAAATTTTACGCTATCAGAAGCCGTGGACGAAATTCCATAATTTTCTTACCTAGCTAAGTTTCACTGCTATCCTCGTAAAACTTTGTCATTGCTAACCTCCTAACAGCCGTTTCGCGTATCCCGCGAGACAAACAGAAACGTGAATCCCAGTTGGTGCCAGACGTTTAGCAACTCTCAATTTTTTATTACGTAATATCCTAACGAAAATAGAGTCAAAGTTGGGAAGAGGATAAATTTATACTGAATAATTAATGCTGCCGCTCGTAATCCGATAGGCACCGACTGCGGGCAAACGTGAATTACAAGCGTATAGACAAGACCCGCGGGAAATTCAAAAAGAGTATCGACTCGGTATCCAAAATCATAAAGTCAATCGATTGATCAATCGCCCAACTGATACTCGTAATATCATATTTTCTACGTGGAACTAATTTAACGGATGCTGCATCGGAGCGTCGAGCCCCAATGAAGATTGCCTGGGGTGTTAATTACCCCGGTTAATTATTCCCAGGGATACCATGAACCGCTACGCATTCGCAAGAATCTAATTTCCAAAAGAACTACACGCCCAGTATAACATCTTTCAAGCGGAAATAGCTTGTTAATTATTGACTGACGATGAGCGGAAATGAATATGATAATTAGCTGTTGCTCATCGTGTATCACATAGCACAAATGTTCATCGCGAATTAGTCAAGAATGATTCACGCACTTTTTGCACTACCCTGTATGTCGGTAAATTAACATAAAATCGTGACAGTCTCTTATGCGCTTTCATTCGAGGAGTGACGCGCAATTTGTTTCTTTCTCTTTTTCTCCCATCCTTCAACAAGCACTAGTGCCCTCATTTAATGATAACAAACCTTTATTTAAATATCCACACGTTGACCAAGGTAAAGTTAAAATCTCACAGCGAAACAGTTGCCATGTCCATGAAGAATTAGCCCGGCAGGTCGCCTATCAACTGAATTTCATGTTCTCTGGCACAAGTTCAAGATTCTGACTCATCCATACGTAAGAGCAAGTACTGCAGTTAAATATGTATCTTTGTCGTCTCTTAGCACTGGAGATTGCAGTTTGATGAGTTACGAAAAAGGTACCTATGTGAATAAATAGATTGATAGATGGGTAAGTTGATATACATTTTCTGCCACGGACCGTTCGCCATCGCTAGACTTGGAAACTCGTCTGCCATTGAGTATAGAATGAATAGAGTATCAACTGAATGAAATTTCGAAGACGGAACTGTTGATGCTTGTTAATGAAGATGGCGACGGAATAGCATTGGTATTTCTACGTTATTAAAGAAAACTGTATCTCATGGACGAGTGAGATCATCCTGCTTATGTGAATTCGTCCATTTACGGTTTGAAGGAAAACTTGTTTAAGAAACTAATAAATACACGCTATAGATATATATAAGAAAAAAAGGAATTATCGAATGGCGTCTTCTTGTATTCCAGTACGGGTAATTAAGACTGTCGCACCAGAACTAATCGGATTGAATTTATGCAATCGAAATACCAGTAAGAATTACAATAAATAATTGAAGTATTAAGACTGTCAACATTATATCCTTGACAGTTACCTGTACCCCCCAATAAAATTCTGGACACCATCGGTCGATAAGACTCTGTGATAAGATGTTAATGCACTCCGAGCTCGTTAGCATGCGGACGTGAAAATATTTCCAAGAAACTAATAACGGCGTAAACATCAGAGAAAGATCAGTAGGAAAAAAATGCCTCGAACACGTAAACAAAAATCTAATTAATTCTCTTAAATTTGACTCTTTCGAAATTCATAACGTTACGCACGTATATTCCTTTCCGCGATAAGACAAAAATTCGTCTGACCCTAAGCAATACGAAATAACGATCACGAATCAATAAAGATAACGAGCTGCAGATTATACCTATTGTTAGCGTCGAACTGTCTCAAGAGATTCCATACGAAGGATGTATCGAGAGAGAAAAAGGAAGAAAGAAAAAATTAATATGGAATAAAAAAGGATACACACAGAGCCTCGCCGATTCCTAAGAAACCGAGAGATGCCCGCTGGCGATTCATCTCAACTATTTTAAGCAATTACTGAACAGTGACGTCACGAGCTCGAAAACACGTAGGTTAGCGTACTCGGCGTCAGCGTCGTTCTACCAAGAGCATCCACCGCTGCGCTCCGTTGTTATTTATTAAGTCACGAAGCATCAACCACCTCATCCAACAGTTACAGATCTGCTGTCGTCGTCAATGCTTGCGCAACATACTGCATTGTCCTAGAGTCATTGTTGCCTTAATGGAAATAATAATTGTTTATTCTATAGGACTTTTCAAAGGTAAGAATACGTACAGGCCTACCAAGTTCAAACAGTCTTAGTTCGAAGCTGAACGAATTTCCCCTAGATTTTTCGATTCGTCGATATCTCTGTCCTTCTCTTGCTCCCGTAAACACCTATAACTCTGTCTCACTCGCACTCATCGCACGGTATAGTAAACTACAATCTTTTTCGATTCCCTTCTTCAACTTATCGCTCGATCAAAATTGGCGATCGGCCAATGAACATCGGAAACTTTGCTTACTTTTAACGGTACAGTGATGCCAAATTCTACGGAACGACAACAATCGTGTGACAGCTGTCAAATTCGACTTGTACGTTTTGATAAGTAATTTTTTAGATTTGGCTAGTGTATTGTCATTTTTTCTCTGATATTTTACGTACCATGTGTATATGTATACAGGTTATGACGATCCGATCTCTGTTACCTTATTGTAATATTATAGTACTAATAGTACTGGTGGGCCGACAGGTGCGTTATAACTGTGTCCTCTTAGGCCAGTCTCGCCTACGTTCACTTCTATTTACTGCGGCAATGAATTATTTTTAACCACCTGACAATTCGGGCCTGCCACGTTGAGTCATTAAGATCAGTTTGAATTCGGATGAGCCGCCACATGGAAAACTGGTCACGTGACGAGGCCCAGCGGTAAAATAAGAATAATCGAGAACATTATAAGCTCCCGCTGGTTTCCAAAACCTGGGAAAAGAATGCCCAAGAGACACGATATGCATAAAACGATACTTGCTAAAGTAAAACGAGAAAAATTAAGACACTGCACATTTTTTTATCCGTGCAGTACCTTCGCTCGAACTTTAAGGCACTCATTTCAGTACTCGTTTGACAGTATTATGGTTTCAATAGAAGCTGTGTATATATACACACGCGCGCGCGCGCGCGCACACACGTACCCACAGTCGGATATCAAATAGCAGCAGTAATATCCAGGATGAGCCTTTTGCTGTCATAAACAAAAGAGTAGGTATCTCTCATTACAATCTTTCCACGTGCGAGTCTTTGTACACAATGAATTGTAGGTTAGGTACGTGCCAAACGACACTGTAGTTTGTCACAGAAAATTTTTAATTTTCATTGGCTGAAGCGTTACGTCAAAAACACGAAAAAATATTCCAACGAGTACAGAACGACTCAATTCGAAATTTCTATAGCGCGTACTTTGCCTGACCCACGGCGAAAGAGCTGTACGCGCAAAATAAAGGCGCACGACCACGAGTCCACGTAACCGCAATACGGCAAAGATAAAGCGGCAGTCGCCCATTGTCATTATCGTACCGGCACGAGGAAACTTACAGTGGCTAACTTCACGGCTTCGCGTTATAGCCGTGAAGTTAGATTTTAAACGAGAGAACTTTTAAATTCAATTCCCGAGTCTGAGGCATCTTGTACCAGTAAACGTAGATTAAAGTGAACCGAGGGGTCCGACGTTAAAGACTGTTTTAATTAATTCCGAGTGGAGTGACTACAATCCGAGTGACGAATAATGCAAAACCTCGGTACGGAATTCTCATTGAATTTTCACGTTCAAACGACGAATCCTTTGGCATTCGTAATGCCACTCGTGTTCGGGGTGAAAGTTTTTCAAACGATTCTTGAACAATGCGTCTGTCAAGATATACAGGCCAAATGTATCCAACTTAAGATTCGCATAGAGACCGGATGCCAGTTCCCGGAAGAAGGGGAAGGAGTGACGTCACTTTCGGAATCTCAGATTCCTTGTTCCCGCGAATAGCACGGAGAAGGAAAGAAAAGATCGTCTGGGAACCTCTCCTACGATCTATGCAACTTTAGAAATCGAAGGTCGCCCACCAGCTTATCCCTTTTACCGTCTGGCGCTGAATGACGGCATTGTGCTTACGAGAGACGCCGCGCGCGTGTGTACGTACGTGCGTCGCGACGATGTGACGTTTGTGGCAGTCGACGCGTATTTAGACGATGACGTCACCGATTGTTAAGCGATTACCTCATCAACATTCGTGCACGCGTACTCGGAGCCTTTCGAGAGTGAGATCGCTCAGAAATCAATCTGCACAGGATCAATCTTTACTGAGATAAAATATGATCTCGATACGAAATACAATGATTTCGAGTTCGATCGATGTAAATAATTTATAAAAACTTCTCACACCGATCGGTAAATTTGTCCGGACTGATTGATACGAACGAAAAGGGAACAAAGAAAGACAAAATGGTGCAACAGAACCGCAAGAGTAATCTGTAACGAGTTAGTCGGTTACCGAATATCAACGGAAGCTTCTAGTACGTCATTACGGAGGCCCGAGCGCCGCAAAACACGTTCGGAACTGCGTTCCGGTCCTCGAGAGAAAGTGGGCGGATCCCAGGGACCAGGTGAAGGTCAGGCTTGCCCCAGTGTACCTCTTAGCGTTGGAACGTCATCTTGCTTCTTCTCATGACGCCCTCATACTAACCTTCTTTGCTTTGGAACGAACAGACGAATCTTTGGTTAGTACGAGAGTTTCTATGTTGTTAGGTACGATTTTCTCATGTTTGTCAATCTTATATATTTTAATCTGGCTGAAAGAAAGAAAAAAAACCTCGGAGAAGATCAAGGCTGGCGTAAATTGCTTCTGAAAACTGGAAGCCTTGAGATCTTCGGTCTCTGTATGGTGGGTTCGAAATAAATTGTGAATTCCGGTCTAGACAATGCTGAATTATTATGTTCCTCCGGCGCTGGAGGTTGCGCGATTTCACGGCTCGATCATTAATGCAAGCGACACGCGTACAGTGTGATACGTCAAATTTGAGTGTATCTCATTTAGTTTTAGTCTATTGTTAAGAAACCAACGTTTCAACACGAAATTGCTTATATCTTTAATATTTCAAAATATTGCAGAAAACCAAATATCCCTAGTGGTTTCATAGTTTGGTTAGTGGTAGAACCCAGCAGTAGGGACATTCTGCTCCACTGTATTTATAATAATATTAATCAGCAGACTAGTGGGGTAAAGAATAAGCGGTTGGATTCGTAATTTGTCAAAGGTAGTGTGTACTGTATTTTGGCAATTGTTAGAATAAGAGTGTCAGGGACTGGATGAGTCTTTGAGAATGTGGCGTATAGCATAATAGCGTTGTAGCTAGTTATTTCTTTTAAAATATATATTTTTTCATGAAAACTCTATCGCAGTGGCATTCCTTTTGAAAAGGTTAGAATAACGCCTATGTATAAGTATGACACAAGCATTGCGCATCATTCTTGTGTTAAATAAAAGCCACGCAATGCAGTACGTGTCACGTAGCAATGCGAGAGAATCTCGAATTTCTCCAGTAGTTTTGAATACGTTACGAGTCGTGTAATATAACGTGGAATCGGAAATAATTTTTTTAATATTACAAAAAAGCTAATCTAAAAATCAACCGATTGTCATTGGTAACACGTGGCGCTTGTGCACGTGCCGAACAACAATAATGATGATAACAGCAGTCCCTTTGCAAATCAAGCCTAAAAGCTCTCGACGGTGTCAGTCCTTAGAAATAGTTATATCGTGAGGAAATGTAGAGCCGTGCATTCTTTATGATAACAACGAAGAAACGGTGTTATCGCTTAAAAAAAGACTTGAGTATTTGGTTCGCCACGAATGGATGCAAAATACACGGTACCTTGCGAGCACTTGTATCAACAAAGATTTATAATTATAATAAAAATGTCAAAATTCACAGTACACTTGACGTGCAGATATTTTGAGCTTGGAACTGTTCTTGATTTTTTAAATGTCAACGTTCACAGTCAAACTTCAGCGTGGAGGAAGTATCTGGTGATCGCTTTTAAACGAGCAAGGAACATTATAGAAAATTTTATCAGTGAGACTTCCAGGTGCCAAATAAAGAACGTTATATTGCTAGAGTAGCATAAGGCAACAAGAGGTAGCCAAGATCCAAGGTATTCCGAGAAGCCGCGATCAGGATAACTTTCACGCGTAGAACGCAGAGGCTTTCAAAACTTTCGAAGAAACTCTTTTTTACTTCTGGTGGAATCTTCGTTTTGTCACTATCACACGGATAGACAATAATGTCAAGTGACTTCGATTAACCCTCATTGACATACCGGGTTAGAAATGAAATCTGACAGTGCACCGTCTGACAGCACTTAAATAACAATTAACAACGATGAATACAATAACACGTCTTAGAAAATTAGTTGCCCCCCACCCCGCCCCCTCTGCCCTGTCATCATAATTACATTATTCGTATTTGAATCGATATAAAAAATTCTAGTATCCGAGCTCTTAATAATTAAAAAAAAAAAAAAACTAAGGATAGTAAAACGTAAGCCTCTCACTCACCAATGTTAACAATACGTATTCCCTGATCGTCGAGGAACTTGAGTGCGACGGATACGTTCTCCAATTTTTGTGAGCGGAAGGTGGGTCGTTTATTGTGTTTGGGTAGTCGCTTTTGCGAGAGCACTTCCAAGAGACTTACGAGTCTAAGACCATCAGAGAGGTCGCTCTCCAGGTCGCCGATGTGCTTGTTACAGGACTTGAGATGTTCGTTGGCCCATCTCGTGAAGGTATTCTGCTGGATTCTCTTCCACTGGGCATCTTCGGCCAGTTCGCGTTCCATCATCTCGTCGTCGTCTTCGGCGGGGTTCCCGCTCTCGACTGACTTATCATTGTCATTCATTTTATCGGCCGGCTCGCTAAGGCGCTTTAGTGGCTATGGAGGTGGCTGTTGAGCCTGGTGGTGGTGGAAGTCTGGTTTGTTGGGACCGGTAGTGCGACCGGTGATTGTGCCGGTAGACGTCCGCCCGAGTTCAGTGTGTGAACTCTGGTTGATAGAAGGAGATACTCAGTCGTTAGTGCAGTTTGATCAGCTGGGCTATAAAGTCCTGGACGGGGGCCTCTACTCGCGCGATCTATTGTCAAACTGGTGAGACTTCTTTCAGAGCGCGTACGGCTCTGCGGCTGTCAGCGGTACCACTTCCTGGGCCTTATCAATCCTCGACCACTTTTCCGTATTGGAAATGCAGAGGCGACGGCTGTAAATAAAAAATTATATATTACCACTTACTCTGCAGGTTTATGATTATTGATACGATGCACAGATGTAATTCCGCAAGTATATCAAAGTAAATACAACTGTCATGTTCCAGGTGGATTTTGTTTTTAAATAGAAGTCATAAACGTATAGACACTGTCCCACCCTAACGTTTACTGTGTTCTGGACGTGTATTAATAGTTGATTATTAATAGACGGTTTCGTTGAAATATTTATTCAAAGTGTCTATCGGCATTGATGCTCTGGCGTTTCTAATGATCGATCAAATCTGATGGGTACTTCTGACCATTTCTTTTTTTTTTTTTTTCTTACACTCAACATTTGCTCGGAGCGTTAAGCAGCATTGCCTAAAATAGAATGATTCTTTCTCAGACTCTTGTGAAATCTGATCTCTATCATTATCCATCTTCAGCACACACTGTTGAAGATACGTATAAGCTCTTGAATTTGTTTACGTATTATTTTAATCCAACTGCTCTCTCGACAGAGGAGATCTGACCGTTCGATTCGCGTTCACAGTGACCAAGCTTTTGAAAAACTTTCTTTTAATCCAAAATGGCCGCCACGTATAAAACACAGAAGAATAGACTCCAGTAGCGCAACGTAATAATGAAGTCAGAAAACAGTTGAGTATCTAGATATGGTTTGACTTGAGACCTTGAAACATATTTAAGACCCCATTTTTAAATATACGCAACAATACAGTGATCTTGAATATAAGAATACAATCTGACTGTATACGAAAATGACAATAAAATTTTATTTCCAGGTAGATCTTTGTACCTGGATCAATGATATTAAATCTCTTTCATGAATGAATTTATGAAAAATTGGGTCGCCTCATTCGACAAAAATATTCAATACTTTGCTCGTTTGATGCAAAGACAAACGTGACTTCGACGTGGATGAGTAAAATTAGCCCTCGATCTGTCATCGAGACTTACGAGAGAGCAGAATGAGAGCAAATAATGTAAAATTAATTGGAACCTACGAAAAGCCTTCTCTCGATGGATACAGCCCACTGCCAAGATATTTTTGGAGTTAACATACATACCTATTGTTTTTCCAAGGTTCCCTCACTGTGCATCCTACATCAATATTTATTAAGTTTATTTACAGTTCGTACTACACTGTTGTAATATCGAATTGATATAAAGATATTTAAAGATAGAGAAAAAAAAAACAAAAAGTATTATGCTAACTTTACTATGATTAATTGGAAGTCGGCGGCTCACTGCCAAGGTATTTTTGAAATAACCAACTTTTTATCTCGGTCTCGGACGACAGTCCCAGGAGTTCTCAAAGTCTAGTTTGAGACGTCGTCGAAGAATTTTTGTGCCTCGTATTTACTTCATCAAGTAGATACGATAACTACGAATTTAGGAAGCTGCATTCGAAGTTATCTTGACGAAAGCGTCATAGCGGAAACGTCACCGTAGAATTGAGATATTTATGCGGTTTTTACACAGCCAAGAACGATTTTGTTTGCATTTAAACATACAGTTTTAATACAATTTTTATCGCGGTACGGTGCCACAAATGAAGTCGTATTATAAATTTATACGAATTTAATGTTCAGCGTTTGCTGAAGATTTAATGTAGCGGATAGAAACTGGGCGGGAGACAGTAATAACGACTCACGTTACAAGTACACAAACGCTAATACACAGTACGCTGTTAATGTGTATTTGAATGTCAAGGTGTCGCTGCGATTACTCTCTGCACGTGCAAAAATTGTTGTTTCACTTGCAGAACCTACCAGAAGTCTTAAAACACTCAAATCTATTGTTGAAAGCACATAGGACAAATATTTGCGTGCTAAATATATAGCAAGGATAACTGTTATGAATCTTAGGAGGGAAAAGAATGTGATGATAATATTAGAAAATGAGTTTGAATCTGTTGCAGAGTTAAACGAAAAGAACTAGGAGACAAGAATAAGCAAAAATCATTTATAAATCTATAGAATCTTATAACATTATTTTCCCTCTCTATGGTACGCCATGTAAATTGGTAAATTTACGTCTGTCAGGTTGTTATGATTTTCGAGAATTAATATCATTTATTTACCTGATGATCATTAAGTAGGAGGCAGGATCCCTTAAGAACTGGGAAACACCTCTTGGTAGCGCTGGTCCACTATAGAGGACAAGGGACTGTTTGTTCTCACGAGGCACTATAATTGTTTTTGTTGTTTCTTCTTGTTACTTCTTGTATTTAATTTGCCGGTCGTGGCCAAATATTGAACGGATCGGTAGCCGTTTAGTGGCGTCGATGCGAACGCGAAAGCAGATCTGAGTGAAGTTGTCCAAGAATAGTCCGGGGTCCCTCACGCACAGCCCCTTTGCTCTCCTCCGTCGCCTCTCAAAAGGGAAGGGAGTCGGGATCTATATATACACACAGTCATCTCTCACACAACCAAAACACCACGGGGGATTCGTATAATAAAACTAAAGTATAAACCGAGGAAACTAAGCTGGCACGACACGACTGAAAGCTACTAGTTCATGCTGCTTCGGTGTTAGCCAGGAAAATTGACTTTGTAAATTTCTTTTAAAATTCTCTGAAGAAGCACGCAGACTTGCCAGGTGTCTTGCAACAGCGACGACGATCAAGAGAGTTTATTAAAAGTGAAATACATCAATCTGGTAAATTTCTATGGAATACAAAAACCAACCAGACTGTTCTGCTAAGTCAGACTATGGATCTTGCTGATGTAAGAGAGTACGCTGGGTAGAAAGATTTTCTGGAAAATACGTATAGATATGTATATGCAGTTCAAGATTGGAAGATTACGTGTATCACTTACTAAAAATTGTCTGCGAATCACCTGCTCCGTTTTATCAGTCTCTGTGTATCCGTCACGTGTGTATCGAGAACATAAGATAGCGTGGTGTGCGTGCAAGCATTGGAAAGATAAAAAAAGAATGAAAATAATATACCACATTGTCCCTTTAAATGAGAAGTAAATCATGAACCTTATAGATGCATGTACGTCGTCTATGGCATTTCCGGCAAGACAGGAAGTACTAGATTCACCATTGAAATTACTCTGAGTCACAGCATCCGCACCCTCTCAAAATATATCAATAATATATTTATAGAACAATACTAATATAAATCCTCGAAGATACTCCAATAATAGAAAAACAAAGTAACCCATCCCTGTCACAGAACACAAGAGCGTCACGACGCCAGCATACCACGTTCTTACAACCCACGCTTTAAAATCGTCATTACACAAAATGACTCAACCCCTGATCCGGTAAATGACGCTGTCCCAAGTCCTGATCAGTCACTCGTATATATTTACTCGAACAATTCAAAATTCGCTAACAATTAATTAAAACATTATTCATCGTGCATGTGTTCTGCAATATTCATCTTTTACCGGTCTTAGAAAAAAATATTCTACTCAATTTCATTACTCCCACTCTCTATATACAATTTCGCATAACTTTGACTCCCTGACCCAATAAATGCCACTCACAGCTATACCCTCGTCTCACTCTCGTACATATATTACCTTCGAAAGTAAGTTAAAAACGACGAACCGTATATGGTCATCAGTGAAACGACCAAGGAGCTCTTGTATCGGCCACACATACCTGCACCAGGAGTGCTGAATTACCAGTCGGTTTGCTTCGGTACAAATGCGTTTGGATACGTTGTCTCGGGTCTCCAAGACCATACTGGGATAAAGGGGACCGCAACGCACGTTTCTGTTTCGAAAACCTTTTATACCTGTGAGGCCAGTGATTATAGCTCTTTAAAATTGGATAGTAATAGACGAGACGAGGAGTAACAGATAGTTGAATAGAAAATTTTACTTTTACCTCATTACAGGGAATCGTTAAATACGGATAATCTTGCGTTTTTCAATATCTTGGGTTTAAATGGTGGACGGCCTTAGTGGTTGTGTAGGTCATGGAGATTATTGCATAACCGCAGAGACACTTGGGATCGTTGGTGAAGCGTGTCGATACAAAAGGTTTAATTCCTTATGGATTTAGAAATTGATTCACTCGTTTGAAGTGACTGGATGTATATCTGTCTTGTGACTAGATGCATCTTTCAAAGAGATCCTTGCGGGAAAGCTCACAAATGTTGTAGTAGCTGAGAGGAGCACGATTTCCTGATAAGGTCATTGAAAGTTGAAATTCAATGATCGGACTGCTTTGAATGGCAGTGGCGACTGTTTAGCACTCTGGTTTCTGAGGAATGAGTAGACTTGTAAATTTTCTTGTTTTACAGGGTGGAAAGAGAAACGAAATTAAATTACTGAGACGCACGGTCCTATGCGCGTAGACTGGGACGCTGTGTGTAACTGGAAAAAATAAATGCGCAACGCTGTCCGCTTCCTTTGTAAAAATTTATTTAAAGAAAATGCCAAAAGTACCTTGTAACACTTAACGCTACAGTTACAGAAATAATAACGAGATGTTTTTGGGACATGACAAATGAGTGTTATCAGATTAGAGGTAACTGCACTCGCGATCTCGATGATCATTAGTTAATTAAATTGAGTTTGATAACGATAATGCGTTTCTTCTGTCACTGATAGCCGATGAGAAATCGATGAAATATATAATTAACTTAAGAGCGTCTAATTATCGTCTAAGATAAAGTATTGTTCTGGGTCAGTTAGAGTTCACGTTCTTTGGATATTTTGTATTCACGTATACTTTACCGCGGTTTTAAGAGATACGTGAAATATAGTTTTCTTATTTAATAATGTCATCTATTATAGAATGTCCCTGTTTGTATGTTTATTGTTTTCGTATGCGTACCCATTACTCAAACGAAGATATATTCAGTCTTATTTATTGAAGACAGCAGCATGACTTTGACTGAATTATTGCTTCAGAGAACTGACTGCTTTCTTAGCTGCCTCATCCAAATCATTTGCTGTAAGAATCGGAAGTCCTGACTCCGCGAGAATTTTCTTCGCTTCCTCCACATTTGTACCTGATCGATATTATAATTTTATGGAATTGTAGTTACGTAAAGCAATTTAAAATTCTAGATTACTTACCTGCCAATCTTACAACTAGAGGTATTTTCAAGCCTAGATTACGAGAGGCTGAGACTATTCCTTTAGCTATCGTAGCACAATTTACAATGCCTCCGAAAACATTGACAAGTATTACTTTGACTTTGGGATCTAAAAAAATTGATTTAGTCGTTGCTCAATTTTTTACAATTTATTTTAGAATCACTTACCCTCGGTGAGAATTCGGAAAGCCTGGTAGACCTGTTCTTCTTTGACACTACCTCCGACATCTAAGAAATTTGCTGGTGTACCTCCATTTAATTTGATAATATCCATAGTCGCCATAGCTAAGCCAGCACCATTCACTAAACAGATTATTATATTAAAATACTCTATGTAGAAAAAAATATATGGCACAATAAAGAATCATATTCTAACCTAAACATCCAATATTTCCGTCCATGCCAATGTAATTTAAATTAAAATTATCTGCATCAACTTCTCGTGGATCTTTTTCGCTCACATCTTCCAAGGCAAATATGTCTTGCTGCCTAAACTCCGCATTATCATCAAACGATATTTTGGCATCAACAGCAACGACTCTTTTGTCTGTGGTTTCTGCTAGTGGATTAATTTCAACTTGAAGCGCATCTATGTCTACAAACAATCTCCAAAGATTTTTGATTTCATAAATAGCTTTCTCCTGAATATCCTTCTCTTTGAAGCCCAAGAAATTTGCTACCTCCTTAGCAATCTCATCATCAATTCCATAATAAATATCCAGTGGTATAGCTTTTATCAATTCCGGTGTCTCTTCAGCAACTGCTTCAATATCCATGCCACCAGCTGGCGATGCGACAAGCACAGGGCCATTATGCTGCCTGTCCATAAGCAGACACAGATACGTCTCCCGAGCAATATCCACTGACTCAGCTACCATAATTTTCTGAACTAATATACCATCATTTGAAGTTTGCTTAGTGATTAACCGGTGTCCAAACATTTTTTTCACTATGTCAAGCACCTGCTTTGGACTGTGAACGATGACTCATTATAACAATATTGTACAAGTTGCACAAACAATATATTTCTCAACGATCTAAACTTACTCTTTTGTAATATGTACACCACCCTTAAATCCATTGTCGAACCAACCCTTACCACGTCCACCAGCCAACACCTGTGCCTTAACAACATATTCATCAGCTTCTGTAAAATCAGAGAAAAGTCAAATCGTAAATCTAATTTGAAGCACAATGAGGAGAGCACGTGGATAAAATACTAACTGAATTTATCCAAAACAGGACCAGCCTTGTTAAGGTCGTCGATAATTGTAAAATTTTGCACAGATACACCACTGTCCTTTAGAAGCATTTTACTTTGATATTCCATGAGATTTAAATGCCTAAGGGGCACGACGCCGACCTGAGAGACTTTTTTTAAGACGTTCCCACATCCCAGAATTTTTCTTGCAAGAAATCTCGACATCGTCAACCTGCTTCTCGTAATTTGTAATATAGAATGACTAGATCCGGTTTCCTTCTGATGTTTTTACACAGTTTGATTTCACAGAACGCCTTCGCGACCCGTACGAACTTATCTTCGTTAAAACATTCAAGAGATACTTTACTTATCATATACTGAACTTAGATCGGGCATTGTCGGCCGCTTTAAAAAAAAATGAAATACGCAGTCGCAACAGTCGATTCTCAATTTAGCTCAAATTAGATTGTAAAATCAATTTACCATTGAATAAATATAAAAAAAAATAATAGTACATGTCATAATACAGTAAATTAAAATCTCTTTATGTGATATAATCTTTTACCCTATAATGTATTTATGCGATTTCAAAATGCATATATAAATTCCTAACTAGAGACATCTGTAACCCGATGAATTTACTGCTCAAAGATTCCGCGTGGTACATCAAAGCTTCCCAATTTTTCTCAAGGTATATACTACTCATTTTCAATTTATTGTCAAATAATTGCCGTGTTATTCTCATTTTCAGGTTTTCAGTATATAAGGCTTTTTGGGGGGATATCACAAGTTTTAGTTGCTTATCGGAATATATTAAAGAAGTTCTAAGCACTCAAGTCTATACTGTTACAGATATAAAATGTAAACACATTGTGACGTCGTTAATCAGAAAATTATATTGCGTCGTCGAAATCTTTTAGAGACGTATAAATTTAATTTACAAGTTTTTTTTTTAGAAAAAAAATATATACAAATTTTAAAAGAAAATGAAATCATCAGTAAAATCATTTCGCTCGCCATCTTAATACGCCCTGAGCTCGTACACTAATCGTACAGATCTTGGTGGCAATCGATTCGAAACTCTCAATTCCTATAGCCAATGTATCAATAACTTTTTCTCATTCATATCAGAGATGAGTACAGCGATGCACAACGCTACGGTTTTGGGCGATTCCAAAAACATGCTGCTGAATCGTAGCCGCGAGTCCGGGAATAGGTTTTCGTGATCATCCCCTCCGTCGATAATGCATATCCCGTCGTAGCCGAACTGAACGTGATCACGAACGTGTAGCCTGGCCGGCACGGGTTCTCCGCAACTTACCGCTAATCATATTTTAAAAAATTCAATGAAAATTCATATTTTAACGATGTTACGTAACAGAATCATTGTTAAAACCTAGCAGAAACTATAGAACTCCTCGAGAACTATTGAAAAAGCCTATTGCTGAATCATTTTTAAGAGATTTTTAAAAAATGCGGTGCTGGAGCTGACACCCGTGTAGCACCTCAATTTTTGAATAATGTTTTATCAATAAGCTTCTTCAATAGTTCTAGAGGAGTCCTATAGTTCCTGATAGGTTTTAACAATAGTTCTGCTACGTAACACCATGAAGATACGTCTTTTCCAAAAATTGAGGTGGCATTCGTGGTCGTTTTTTATTAACTAAAACACCATTAGGATCACTGGGAAGTTAATTAAGCTAAGTCTCCTGCACTTATCTGTCTTCTCCTTATCAATTATTATGGTTACCGTAAATTGGCTTTATTACTTAACATTTATATAAAATACATAGCGCAATACATTCCATACAATTATTCTAGATGTACTTATACGCTGGTACATGGGTGAGCTTTGTGACGTGATTTTTCGATTCACGGTCACAAGGGGACTCCGACTACCGATAGAGATAACGTTCTCCCTTTCTGATTACCTTCGAGTCACCATCCTGCTCAGAAGCTACGCTCTCGGGTTGATTCGCATAGTTATGCCAATGCTCTAGTAACATTTCGTTATTGTTTACTTGTGGTCGAAGTGTTCGAATCTGCCGTGGGGAGATAGTCTGGACGTACAGAGTTGCCCGGCAGAGGAGACGTCCCGACGAAGATGTCTCCACGGATCGGCAGAAGCCCGCGTGAGATAACGGCGCCCTGCTGGAGATGGACAAAGGGCTGTAGAGCGGGCGAAGATAGAGTTTTGATATGGTTAAGGGTAGAGGAGTGATCTCCTGACCCTAGGTAAGAAAGTAGTGCCCAGTTGTCGCCCGATGCTCTGGGAGAAGCGGCCGTGAAGGATCTCCAAGAGTTACGCACCGATTCGCCAAAGAACGCCCTCAATTTGGCTTAAAAGGACGACTTGAGGGAAATGGAAGAGTTAACGGCTATAAGGATCTCGACCAATCAGATGATCAGAATGATTAGTTCTCGAATTTGGCTACTGTCAAAGCAGTCTGTCTCGGGGCACCGACCGAGGTGTCACGAGCTGCCTCGCGCTCCCGTGCTGTCTGTTGACAGTTTTTCTAGCCGTGCTTCAATATGGTATACCAAGTTCTCGCTCGTGTACTTCTCGCGAGATCCAAGCAATTCCGTGGATTTTATGTGAGTGTTCCGGAAGTGCAGTGCTGTGGCCTAGTGCAGTACAAACCTGAGGGTCTCTTGGATGCAGTTCTCAGCATTCACGAACCAGCTGTACCAGCTCCGGTGAGTACATCTCTACTGCGTTTCATCTTTTTACCCCTCATAGTTTTTCTTTAAATTCAACATAAGTCAAGAACTAACGTTGAAACCTATCAGGAACTATAGAGCTCCTCGAGAACTATTGAAAAAGCCTATTGATGAATCATTTGCCGAATATTGAGGTGCTATGCGTGTATGAAGCTGGCTGAAGAGTTCTATAGTTCCTGATGGGTTTTAACAATAGTTCTGCTACGCAAAATCTATCTAAAAAATCGATATCTATTAAAATATACTGGTGGCATCATACGCTTCAGTGCAGGCAGGCATGATTTGCTGGCTTTTGTCATATTAAACTGACCGAGCTTACTCTGTGCGCTCGAATTTAGAATTTCAAAGTAAAAAATTTGTAGGCTATATCCGACGAGCTGCCTCGTTCTACCAGAGATGAATAATTAATAATAATGAACCTATTCATCTCTGGTTCTACCAAGTATTGCGTTAGGAACTGGCGATAAGTAACGGAAGGCCTCTGCCCGCCAAGCTACTCGTTTGTGATCGCAATCAGCTCGGCTACGACGGGATTCGCATTATTAACGGAGGCGATGATCACAAACTCTAATTTCTGACTCGCCGCCACGACTCAGCGCCATGCTTTTCGTATCGCCTGACACCGTAGCGTTGTGGATCTCCCTACTCATCTCTGCAGATATTTTCATTTTGAAGAGAAACCCGAGTTTATGCATTGAATCGCGTTGAAGAATACGGGTTAAACGGCGATAACTTTAGCTCTATAATAACCAGTAACAAGACGAGGCTCTCCATTTCACCGACTGTGGGTAGCTTTATAATATAAAGGATTCATACTCTATCACTATATACTTTATGCTCTATGGTTTTATGATCGATGCCACAGTTATACCGAGTTAAACCGAAAACGAAGTGTCGGCATGTTTATAGCATCTCCCGCGCGAAACCAGTGGAAGCTGCAGTGTTAATAATACTGTGATAAGTAATTGGCTCTAGCAAGGTTGAGCTATTGACTTGTTCTTCCGTCGTTTGGATATGAGCACTTGAAGAACGATGACCACGGTGGAGGTGACGTTCCCGTCTGGAGGACAACAAGGGAAAATTCTGAAGTGGCGGGTTGCGGTGGGTACTATGGTATCCGCGGGCAGAGTCTTGCTGTTGTATCACTGCGTAGCGCCAGGTAGTGATGCTGCTAAAGGCGCGGAGAAAAAGCTCCGAGCAACGCGATTTGGACGTGTCATCAAATGCTTGGCGAAGGAGGGCGATATTCTTCAGCCCGGGTATACTTATTTCTTAATCTAAGACGTTACAAGCCGCTGGTGCTCCGCATCTGCAGATACTTAGGTCCTGATGCTAAGGGATCGCTCACTGGGACCAGGCTATAGTCATCATACTTTGATTTTAGATGTACACAATGGGGATTGCTCTTTATATCTTTGTAGCATTAGCGTCCCTTTGTGTACATCTGAAGTCTCCTTTGTTTCTTGGAGTGTCAGCTTGATAAACTAATTTTACAGGCAACCTGTGGCTATTTTGGAAGGATGCACACATCCAACAGTGATGAAGGACTTGTGCGCAGAATGTGGTGCAGACTTGAGGGAAGAAAATTTAGAACAGGATGGAGGGAAAGGCGTCATCTCTCAGGCTAGCGTACCAATGGTACACAGTATTCCGGAATTAAAAGTATGCCCTGAATTAGCTGAGAAAATTGGCAAGGAAGACGAGCAAAGACTATTGCGTGATCGTAAGCTTGCTTTGCTGGTTGATCTTGATCAAACAATAGTACATACAACCAATGATAATGTACCGCCTGACATGAAGGTATATATAAGTTTCTAGTGTATCTTTAAATATTAATTTAGAACTTATTTCATAAAAATGATATTATCGATAGGATGTATATCACTACCAACTGTACGGACCTAACTCCCCGTGGTATCATACACGATTAAGACCTGGTACACGTCACTTTTTGTCTGAAATGAGTCACTTGTATGAATTGCATATCTGCACTTTCGGAGCACGAAACTATGCACATACTGTAGCTGCGTTACTGGATAAAGATGGTGTTCTGTTCTCGCACAGAATACTCTCCAGGGACGAATGCTTTGATCCTGCGTCCAAAACTGCTAATCTCAAGTATGCCTGCCGTATTTTATACTTAATTTTCTTCTATGCGATATACATCATGTCAGTCTTATATGTATTTGACAGGGCTTTGTTTCCTTGTGGGGATGATATGGTGTGTATTATAGACGACCGAGAAGATGTATGGCAAGGATGTGGAAATTTAGTACAAGTGAAACCATACCACTTTTTCCGACACACTGGAGACATACACGCTCCACCTGGTTTGGGTAAATACGACATGCCTGATTTACCAGAAACTTCTGATACCAGTGAAACTTTTGAAAAGGAATCTGAGAATTCAAATACCCAGAATGGCGTATCCAGTGATGAGACAAATGTCAATGTGGAGCTTGACACGAGTTTAAAAGCCACCGAAGAAGTAAAAGAACCAGTTGAGAAAAGAAATAAGACCGATGCACAATCTGAAAGAAATGCAGAACAATCAAAGAAAGAAGAGTCTGCGGCAGAAAGAGAAAGTGAAAAAGCTGAAAAATCAATCGAAGAGTTAAAGGAATTTTCTACGCTCAAAGAAACAGCAAACAAAGCAAAAACAAAAGAAAGTCCAAAGAAAGATGCTAATCCTGAGAAGGAAAGCATTGCAGAAGATGAAGATCACGATGATTACTTGATGTACCTGGAGGACATATTGCGCAAGATTCATGCTGAATTTTATGCCAATATCGATAGTGGAGTAGGACGTAAACCTCTTAGAGAAATTATACCTCGCGTAAGAGCCAGAGTGCTCAAAGGATTATGCTTAACATTTAGTGGACTCATAGCCACACATCAAAAGCTTCATCAAAGTCGTGCTTACAAAGTAGCAAGATCTCTGGGAGCAGAAGTTACCCAGGTAAAGAAAAATACCATTGTCATCACCTAGCATCGTAAAACGTAGATAATAATGAATTATTTCTTGATTATTAAACGAATAAGGATCTAACGGAAGAAACAACACATCTGGTGGCGATCAAACCCGGCACAGCAAAGGCGAACGCGGCTAAGAAAAATCCTAACATAAAAATAGTGAATCCTGACTGGTTGTGGACTTGCGCTGAGCGTTGGGAAAGGGTGGACGAGCGTCTATTTCCTCTGACAATGAAGGTAGATACGAGAACAGTTGTATATAAGGTAAAAGCATAAGATATTTTCAAATTTCCAGTTAAGAAAAGGCTAACTGCACTCGCCATAAGTGTTGTTAAGAATATCTTTTGACTTGAACTAACGTTTCATTCCATTTCTAAGATGGATCTTCGGCGAGAGGATGGCTTTCGAGTCGTGTAGCTGATTGAATATTGCTGAGCCGACAAGAGTTCTTCCTGTTTTAGAGTCGCGTTATTAAATATCAATGGAATTTTGAATTTCTTGACATTAATGAAAATGAGTAATGACAGGCACGTGGATCCAGGATACCGCCTCCGCACTGCAGCAGTCCCGACCGCATCGACGAGGAAGAAAAAGAGACAACCGATAGGTTCGCTGACAGTATCAATCCATTGATGTCTTTTACCCAGGAGGAGATTGATATTATGGACAAGGAAGTTGAGGAAGATATGAGTGACCAGGAAGCAGATATGCCTATCCTTGGTAGCGAAGATTTTAGCAACAAGAGGGAACATAGAAATAGTTCAGATTCTATTGACTCGACGAATGGTATGTTTCATTCGTTTCATTGAAGAAATTTTTTTATTATTTAGTATTATCAAAAAAAAATTTTATTACTTCAGAGGATGAGCAAGATGTGCCTCCAAAGAAGAGAAAAAAATTATCGCTGGACAGTTCCAGCGATGAAGACTCATCTTCTGAGGGTAAGGTACCATATAAGGATGACGAAGAGGACGAAGACGATGATGACAAAGAGGACGATGACAAGGACGACGATGACGATGACGACCCAGTTACACGGTTTCGGCGTGGAGAAGATCTACCTAGTGATTTGGACCTTGGTGACAATTCTCAAGACTCTGTAGATTTAGATGGATTCGAAAATGAAGATGAGAGGGAGTGGAATGCGATGGGAGCGGCCCTCGAGAGAGAATTTTTGTCTGACTGATTTTTTCAGTGTTGTTTTTTTTAATCTCGATTTCATTATTTCTCTGATTGAAGTGTCAGTGACTGAATGGAAATGGACATAAACGAGTGTACAAAAAGCTATTACAACCATGGAATTTCAGGAGTCAATGTGAAGTACAATGGATGGTACATTAGATGAAGTTATATCATAATAAAATATTTCTGAAATGGAATAGTTATTTTTTTTTTTATTTAAAACCAAAATTATTACTTTTAAGCGCGATGGGATTGTGAAGCTTTGATAACTGAATCACTTACAATTATATAATTGTAACATTCTTCTATGGTGTAATCATAGAAGTCTTTAGTGAATTAAACTTACCATCTTAAAATGAATAATAAGAGATGTTTTTGATTAATGAAACTTTATTAACTATTGTACAGACTGACCGCATTAATGAACTGCGTGAGTTTGAGGATCATCAGGATCTTCATGATACTTAACGTATCCCTCTTTATGACTGAAGTCAAGTTTACCTTCTTGACTACCACGCGGTGGTCTCTTATCATAATCGAAGGCATTTTCAGATTTTCCATAAATTTCATGAACTCTCTTTATATCATCCCTAATTGATAAATATGTTATTATTCACATATTCCTGAGTCTGATTATCGAACAATTTAATAATATCAATAAATACCTGTATTTGCTAACGACAGATTTCTTTCCAGTTATAGGGTCAGTAATATCACCAAGAGGATATATAACATTGATTACCTATTGCGTACACAAAAATATCAATAAAATTTATATTATTATATGAAACTTGAACATATATGGATAAAGATGAGTACTTCTTAAGTTACATTAAAACATGTACTGCCGATAAATAATAAGTTTAATCATTTTCTTTATACCTTGTGAGTAATAATACGTGTTAGCCTTGATGGCAGGCTCTGCACCAGGACAGTGTCACCCGTTTTGCAAAGTTTCTCTGGATCGTGAGCATAAAGATACTCATGCTTATTGAAATACTGAAATGTTAATACACTGGTACATAACCTTAAAATGCATTAGAATTGAACGACGGAGTATGCTATAACGTTATATGGTGGAATTTTTACCATGTTCAAATGTGCGTCAAAGTCCAATTTTTTCACACGAATCTTCGCAGCATTTTCTTTCATTGATGGCACGCATTGTCCCAATAAAAGGGTCAATGCTTGCTTTCCTTGTCGGGTTGCCATTGTTGTTAAAAACGTATCACGCAGCGAGTAAGGATACTTACCGACGAGAACCGCGCAACTGCGGCAGTCTCCATGAATGCATACTTTTAAATATCGTCTATGTCTAAGGACCTTTATTAAGTATTGAGAAACAGAGTAGTTACGTTATATGTAATGCATTTGGATTTCAATGCAAGAAAACATTAATTGGTCATTAATATACGCGGTAGCGAGTCACAACACAAGCGTAACATAATATAACTGTTCTATGGACTAGTTTATGCTCAAAAAATAACAGCGATATAAATAAATTATACACTTGGAATTGAAATTATATTCGGAGCATCAGTTTTTCATTGTTGCGCACAGCCACGATATTTGCAATATCTTTTATTTTAGTAAATAATAAATAAATATTTTTCTTATCAATTTAAGTTCTTAACGACTACTGGTCCTATTTGGTAGAACTTCTCAAGTATTTAAAATAGAAAAAGTATAAGATAAATAGAACAGAATTATTGGTCAATTCGATTCATTTCATATAATAAATACAATGTTATCCCGTTATCATTTCTTTCCTATGAAGAAATCTCATATAAACCTTTGATATCGTTTCTTCTAATTTTCAAGACATCATAGTTACTAATGTATAAGGATTGCCTTTAGTGTGTTCTAAGTACGCTCAAAATACGTTTTACTGTACTTGACATGTTACTACCGAGTTGCTACTGTTTATGTATCCATGGAGAACAATCGAAAATCTTTTTTGTATGCAGTATATATCTGTCAATGTATGTATCGAATCAAAATCAATTTTCGAAAATGATCCTTCGACGTAAGGATGTCGAATTAGTTCGAAAAACCTGGAGATCAATGTTTTGAGTTTGCGTGATGTCTACGATTTTTTTGAAAAGTAAGTTTCGTAAACGTTCATTATGATTTACAACAGGTTATCAAATTGTTAATAAGAGCGCGATATTTTCTTGACGTTATACAGAGTACAAGGTACTACAAAAAATTGGTGAAGGATCCTTCTCAGAAGTGTTGAAATGTCAGGATCGAGAGAGCGGAATACTCTACGCGGCGAAACGACTCAAAAAAATTTACCAGAAGTAATCGCACGAGTCAGGGTTATTTTGAAAATAAATTTAATGACTTTTCATTTGCAGCATGAACGAAGTCTTAGAAAGCGCGGAGGTAATAGCAATGAGAAAGATCAGTCGGCATCCAAATATCCTATACATGGTTGAATCCCATTGGTATATGATCCAAATTAATTGTATACCATAAATTAAAAAGATTCTCGTTTACTACAATATTATATTTTTTATCAGTGACCCCTTACCAGGGAAAGTAACGCTAATATTCGAATTGATGGACATGAGTCTCTACGATATGATGAAAGCAAGAAAAGGGTAATAAGGCTATCGGCTCTTGTCATAACTTTAAAAGAATAAATTTCTGTTTTCCAATAGACGTATCATTCTAGAACAAAAAGTCAAGATATATCTGTACCAATTACTTAAGGGACTTGAGCACTTACACAGACATGGAATCTTTCATCGTGATATTAAGCCTGAAAATATTTTACTGAAGGTAATTTCCAACCTTGCCAACTACATATGGACCATCGATATTTATCTAAAAAAGATTTATAGGGCGATGTAGTAAAACTTGCAGATCTTGGCTCCATTTGTGGAATTTACAGTAGGCCACCGTATACTGAATACATATCAACCAGATGGTATCGTTCACCAGAATGTCTTTTAACCACTGGTTTCTACGGTCCCAAAATGGATGTCTGGGCAACTGGTTGCGTTTTCTATGAATTACTGACGTTAGTCCTATCCCATTAAAATGTAACATAACAGATACCCATAACAAATTAATTTAACATAATTATTACAAGATATTTACAGTCTAAAGCCACTGTTTCCTGGTGCAAATGAGGTTGATCAAATAACAAAAATTCATGCTATCTTAGGCACACCTCATTCAAGAGTGGTTGCAAAATTTCGCAGGCAGTAATATTACCATTTCCTATTATTCATAGTATTCTTCATGTCTTCGTCATAGCATAACAATGACAATAGTTAACTGTACGCAGCAAATCCAGAAACTGCGAATACTTCTTTCCAAGCAAAGCAGGTTCCGGTGTTTGTAATTTATTACCACAAGCGTCTGAAGCAGGCAGAGACATCCTTAAGCTGATGTTAATATATGATCCTGAGAACAGAAGTAACGTGAAGAGACTCCTGGATCATAGATACTTCAGTGACTTGCGGTTTGCTAGAACTGAAAAATAATGGATTATTACTTTTATTATAAATTATTTATTCTCAGAGAAAACGAGTCACCAAGGCAGTTAAATACTGTGACAACATCAAACTCATCTCACGATCCACATCAATGGCGAAATCCAGTTCTTTTGAGTTACATAACGTCGGAACGTCGTCGCAAAGCAAAAGTAAGCCTCAAAATTTCCTATATAACTTGTATCTTAAAGATACTATTCTTGTTTCAGCCATTATTCATTCAAAAACCAAAACCTCGTAGCAATATGACCAAAGCGCCAAGAGTCGTGGCATCCAGTCCTAATGCAATGCCTAATCTGTTGAATAAATTAAGTTCATCAAAAATGACTTGGTCAGATAAAAGCAATGCGACTATCGCTGATGATTCAACGAAATTGGAAGAAACATGGGTAGCTGGAAATGTATATTCCTCAAGGAAATTACTTGGTTTGTTAAAAATTGCTGATACAAATGCAAAGGTATTACTATGGCCTTAGAGAACATTAATTACGATAAATCATTACATAAATCGTTTGACAACTACAGAATGATTTATATGAAGTATCCGATGGCTCGAATTTGAAGTTACCAACTATAAAATATAGTGGTAATACCGTTGCTTCTAAAGGAAGTGGTACGAATACACCCAGATCGAAAAGTTTGTTAGTTAAAAATGATTTCTCTAATTATGGTAGTCAGTATAATTTTGGTGGATTGAATACGATGGATCACGACTGCGATGGTAGAATGCATAGTAGTGATCATACAACTATCAATGAGGGATATCAGAATCATTCTTATGAGAGGTACGATCACATAGGATATGCCAAGACTATTAAAGTTTCTGCATTGATTGTTTTTAATATTTATATTAAAATTTAATTTAGTTTTCTGCCATATATTGTTCCTCATAAATTTGATGGGCGTTATTACGGTTTTCCCGTTGGTCCAACTGGATCAGCACCGAATCAAAATTATAACGCGAAGCCATTTACGTACAGCGACAGTCATCAAAGAGCAAGACTGGCTACCATTATTGAACAACCGTCGCCTGATATCAATTCCAGAAAAATGTCAGGTCAGATAAAATCACCTAATACAAAAAGTCCAGCCAAAAAGATAGCTAAACACGAAATCTCAAGCAGTCCTAACGTACGTACGGCACTGCCAAAGAAACTTAAATCTAGTCCCAGAAAAATATACGACAGACGTATCAGGCATGATACTAAACAATAAGAATAAAACAATTTCATCAGAGTAATAATTGATAGTTAAATTTTCTTGTTCAAAATTCATCCACGAGTCTTCCTTCTATCAAATTTCAAAGCTTTATTCGCTAGAAATGTACAGAACAGTGTACTTCACATAAAAATATTTGCTTCTCAAAAGAATTACGCGAGAGTAATACATCTAATTCACTTTACATTAAAGTATCGCAATATACGCATAGGATTTCAAGACTATTCACACACTGATCTTAAAATTAATGATCGGATGATCGTATCCGTGACAACAATGAATACGTCGTAATAGGAAGAACAAATGTTACTGTGAGTTAAGAGTAAATTATTTCTGCAATGACAGATGTTCACATTGTGTAATAATATAGGTATTAAAAACTCTTATAGCGTATGAAATAAATGTATAAATGTTTTCTTATAATTCAATAATCGTCCTTAGACCTTCCGTAGGGATTTTAATTACGTCCAATGGGAAGCGTAGTAATTAATTTTTATTATAAAATTATTGCACCTCTTCTTATCGTACTACAAGATGAGGTAGGTGTATGCAGAATCAAATTATACAGTGTACTTCTGCAATTTCTATACGTATTTGACTGATGTGGCAAGGTACTTCATCATATCAAATCGATGAGGATAAAAATACTAATCATTGGCCGACATAGTGAGACAATATAGTTTTATATCCTTTTCCATAACCACTTCAATGAACGAATATATCTTACCTCATCAATATCACACATAGATAACACCATTAAAATTCAATTTATCGATTTACGAATTAAACTTTAGTAACATAAAAATAATGCTTTTTGTATTTTCTCATAAGATTATAAAAAGGCTAATTTTCCTTCGTTTTTTTTTTTTTGTATCACTTTAAAAATCTCTAGAATATGTAGGCGCGTCGTAGAAAATTATTCTTATCATGATTTCTCGATTCAGAGGCTATTCTCAAATTAAATTATTCCAATGGGCATCATAAAATAACAATTTTCTGCATTTTTCTATCCGAGTAGACAGATAATTGAGAATTAATATTTTAACGCGTGCATTTCATTGCAGAATTCTACATTGAAACTAATTCGGGCTATTATAAATTTTGCAAAATGTTCTCAGACTGTTAAAATTCTTGATTCACTATTGCTATCAGGATTGTTCATAAAGTGTATGCAATTAAAAACGTTAACATAATACAAGTCTATGTGAACGGGATGCGCTGCAATGATAATCCTTGTTATCACCAACGGATACAATATCTTTCATTTTGTAAAATGAAATATTATATTCTAATAAGTGAAACGCTTCCGATGCAAAACCATAAATTTATCATTTTTAATTGACCATACTATACCAGTTGTTTTTCTGATGTCGGTAGATCATATTCTAGCTGCACCGTCATTGTAAACCAAGCGTTACAATATTAAAGTCTATTCCACTGCGTCACACTTACGTATGATCACTTGTAAACAGCCAGGATTAGCATCCGTAAATCTAGGAATAATCACAATTTTTAGTCATTAAATAGATTAGCCGCGGCAATAACGCGTCATACACATTTTGAAACGTACCGTATATTCTTAGCATGAAGTCTCTTGGAAACGGCAGGTTTAATTTTGCTCTGTCCGTTATTGCTGCGAGCGCCGCGACCAGTTATTATGTACAAGTATTCAGATCGTTTGTTTTTTTTTCGCAGTTTGTTCAAATGATAATCCAAAAACACTTCCAAAGCTTCTAGAGCTTCGGGTACAAAAAGATTGTGCAAGTCCAAGGTATTCTTCTCATTTGACAAATAATCCTGCGCTGCTAAAAATGCACTGGCAGCTGTGGAATTGGCTATCTCCATATTTTTCGAGTGCAACTTCGCCTGAAATTGTACGATAATCCCACGGTTGAGAGTTTTGAAAAATTACATTCTTCCCAATACCAATACTTCATTACCATATTCGAATAGTAGGTAGCAACTTCAGGGTTTCCTTTTCTATGAGCACCTGCAGCTTTATTGAAATTTTCATTGCGCAATGAAAACTGCCGTTGTGCTTCTTTCCTGGCATCTTGTGCCAGCTGTAAAGCGTTATCGTACGTTAGCTGCTCAGTTTTACTAGAGACATTTAAATCTGGATTTACAACAATAAACGGTGATGACGATTCAATTGGGTCCTGAAAAAATAAAATAAAATATAAATGTTGTTATTCAATTTACGATTTTTTTTTTTTTTTTACATACTTTACATACCTGAGGCTTAACGCATTCCTGTTTGACTTTGTCCATTAAAATCTTTTGTTTCTTCAATGTATCGGGTTTATCTGGTTGTTGTCCTGTACTCATTTGAAGGACTTCCACAGTTTCTTTGAAGTGACCACTGTGAGCGTTTAAAATTTCGTTTAGTGTTTCAGGGTTGCACGTTGGGAACATTTCGTGTAGCATTTGCCGTGTTAAACGCGAAGCTAAATCATTTGATGTCTCACGTTTCATCTGCTCTTTCTGTAGCGTAAGAAAAAATATACTATTACAGTACATATCACTAATGATAAACATTCCTTAAATGGACCTACCATATCATTATTATAAATGGCCAGAGCCATTTCCATGTCCATCATCTCGTGGAGATTTGGCGCTTTTTGTTCCTCTAGTGCTCTGGCCTCTTCTTGTTGTACAGACTTTGCATAATCAGCATCTGTAAGAATGCATGTAAGACTAACTTTTGTCTAGATAATTAGACCGAGAAAAAAAAGTTATATAAGATCATTACCTTTTGCTATCATTTGATCTAGTTGCTCCTGTTGGGCATCAAGTTGTCGCTGCATACTTTCCATCCATAATGCATACAGACCTTGAGCCATGGACTTTTTAATTTGTATGACAGGGAATAGACCAGCCGGTAATTCGAATTCGGGATCACCGAATTCATTAGCTAAAATTTGGATGAAGTCCTGTCCTAGATTTAATTCCATCATTTCACCTTCTTCGCTATCGTCATCTGTACTTTCAGTACTCTCATACTGTTCTGGCAGTGATGTAGCATTTTCTGTAGTCAAAAAGGATGATGACTCCATCGTGTAACCATCATCCTCTAGATTGGAAAAACCGGCAAACTCGATTGCCTCTTTATTTAATGTTTGCTGTTCAATTATTTCATCCGATGTAATATCTGGTTCTCCGTTCTTCCATCTCTTTACCCTCAGAATATGAGGATTGTAACTAGCATCGCTGATCTTCAATTTCTCCTCTATTTGTTTCTTCAGTACCAAATTTGCTTCGGACACTCTGTTCTTCTCTTTCTTCTTCTTCGGAGTGCCAGTCTGAGACTGAGCATTGGACTCGCTATCATTTGACTCCGAACTGGTAGATTGTTGCTTCAGTCTATTGGATTTCTTGTCCAGAGTCATCTCAGTGCATGACAGCAATTCGATACCTTGATTATTGGATGATTCAGGTTTTTGATATTTTATTCCATCATCTGGTATTCCTTCCAACAGTACGTCGACAGCCCAATTGAAATTATAATTGCATAATTTTCCATATATCTCCATCAAATGATCTCTTGGGATGTTCGGGAACAAATCCATCAATTCTATTATACGATCCTCCGTATCATTTACAACTTCAATGTCAGGACTGTTGTCACTGCTCAATATATTGACCTCACCTGTCATGGAACTTTTGTCAAGCATCAATTTTAATGGCGGTTGATCGACTGGCGTGAAAACCAAGCCCTCATTAATGCTCCTATTAAAAGCATCGACTACGGTATACTCAGGCTCTGAAGTCCCACCTACGTATAACACATTGAAGTCATAAGAGGAAGTATTGGTCGAAACATCTGACGTCATAACGCTCTTACTTTCCTCCTTAGATAATGGCAATAATATCTCATCCACGGGGAACGGTGATTCTTTCCATGTTATCTGGCTTGTATTATCGATGACTTCATTACGCTTTTGTCCCACTGTAATATGATCCGCGTTCTTTGTGCTCAAAGCCATATCTTCATTAACTGATTTATCTACAGGGTCAAAGTCAATCGAATCAACTGTGTCTGATTCGTCTCGATGCTCTATCGAATCTTTGAAGTCTTCGCTGCCCTTTTTCATTTCATTAGCAGATGTTTCATTGAGGAGCTCTTCGACATTTAGTTTTTCATTGCTGCTATGATGGGTTCCTCTATCGAGAGCTTGCTTCAGTTTGTAATATGGGTATTTAAATATACTTGTAAATCCTTGTTGTTTTTTATGCTTATCAGAATTCATACTGCGGGACGACTCTGGTACTTTTGAATCAATGTGGTCCATAGTGTCGTCAAAATCTTTTACGCTCTTACCGAGACCAACTGTTTCGTCACCGATATTCTCCTTTACTGTATCATTAACGATCTCTTTGTATACATCAAGATGATCATTCGTATCCACTTCCTGTTGACTAGCCGAAATTTCACTGACTGCAGTAACTGTTTCATGCTCGACTGTAAGGATTTCTTCATTGGATTCAAGTGTCATAACGTTTTTGTCATGTTTATCGATAGGATTTGCTTCGTTAGAAGTTTCCAACACTGTTGGGAAGACAGTTGAAACGTCTGCTGTTTCTTTCAGAATTTCTTTCTCTTCAGAGTTGGAACTATTTTCGTCGTTAGATACCTTACTCTTGATAACGTCGGTATTCTCCTCCAAAGAATTATTTCTGGATACCAAGTTAGAGGAAGTGTCAAGAGCCGATGGAGTTGTCTCTTCGGTATCACTTTCGATCGTATTGTCTAAAGATGTTTCATTAGCTTCACTTTGTCCAGTGCTACCATTTAAATCATTGATGATTTCATTGTCATCTTTAATCTCTTCATTGCCTGATTCACTGTGCTCGTACATGTTCATTTGCGAAGTTTCGACTGGCACTTGAACGGATTCTACCAGCTTATCGTTTTCATCATTTTTAGGAATAAGACTAAACATTTCCACAAATTTGTCAAAAACTGTACTAGGTCTGTTGGATATTTTTAGACCGGTGTCAGACTCCTGAATGCTTCTATTAATTTGAGAATCTGATTTCTTGCGCTCCTGGACTTCATAGGTATTCGTGGATTCAATTTCTTCTTGCTTTTCCCTATTCGGTTCAATGTTATAATTGTCAATCATCAATCTGCTTGACTCATCCAACATACTTGCTGTTTTGTGTGCGAACTTTTGTATCCATTCTGCAAATCCACGATCACTAGGTAGCATCCTGAATGCCTCGTCAACTTCCATATCATGTTCATGGATCTTATCAACATCATCATTTTCCACTTCCACTTCTTTCTCTGTAATTATATCATCAGCTGCAGCATCAGACAGTTGTTGAATTAATTTAGACGTAGAACTCGAATCAGTATCATGCGATATTTCAATATTTTTATAATCTATTACTGTACTTTTCTCAATAACATTATTCGATAAATCATTCAAATCATTATCCGTGTTATCATTCAATGATACCAAGACATTTTCATTGTCAATATCTTTGATATGACAAGATAAAATATTCTCTTGATCTGCATTAGTATCCTCTACAGTTTCTGAAAAAGTTGGTTCGTCAGTTATATCAATGATTGACAATATACTCTTATCAGGAATTACAACGTTATCAGTAACAGTTTCCAATTCTGTTGACACTTCATCATTCCCGTTGTTAGTTTCAGTCTTCAACTCTATTATCTGCGGCTCCTTTATTTCCTGCACCGTACTTTTACAAAGAACTTGCGAAGCAGAGGGATACACACTGTGTATTTGTCTGCCGTTCAAGAGGAGAGTAAAATCCCAACACTGAGACAAAACATTTTCAGTATTATCTTGCTCCACGCTAATATTATCTTCTTCTGGACTATCGCATTCGGTTATGCATATACTGCCTTTTCGCTCTGACCCAATGGCACCGAGATATTGTTGTTGTTGCATTTCCAACTGCTTGGAACTCTCAGTAGATTCAGGTTCTGATAATTTAGAAATTTTCATTCCGTACTCTTCGTCATTTTCATCGGTTTTCTCATCACTCATTTCAATGACTTTCTTATCCGATAATTTAGTCATGAACAGTCCCATTAACTCGGAATCCTGTTCGTAATCCTGGATCCTTGGTCCGAGTACATTGCCAAAATCTGGGGATTCAAATAAACTCGTATATTTCTCTATTATTGAATCCTTAATCAAGCAGATTCGATTATCTGAGATTTTCGAGCTGTCAGAATTGTCTGTTTCCGAGATCTCATCTTTGCATTCGTTTTTAGCCAATTTAAGTTCCGGTAAAATCTTTTCAGAGGTAATCTCCTGTTCTGTTATCTCTGTGTTACTAAATGGAGGAATCGATCTTAATTGTGGAGGGGTATTATTGGGGGAATATTTGAGCGCAAATTGTTGCAATAACTTACGGCCAGTGACATTTCTCTCGTACCTTTCCATCATCGTCTTTATTTTGGCCTTTGGTACGCCATGACGATTTTTCTTAGCCAATTCATTGACGTTCTGAACCCAGGGTGTATTTGGCTCCAGGACTTCAACTACGTAGCCGTATGCCACAGCCATGGTTACATACGGCTTCATTTCCCATGATTGCGTGTTCGTGTTGTCAATGATTATGGGACTTCTGCCTTCTTCCATAGCAATGCGAACTTTTCTTTGATTAAAACTATGAGCCTCTTGGAGTTTGTTAGAATCATATTGATAAACACCTTGGCCGAGCATTATAAAATAATCGTCAGTACTAAAAATGTATGGTGCAGGATCCTCAGCTATTGTTATGGACACTATACTCCTGGCAAGATACGATTTACCACTACCGGGTAATCCCCTCATTAGTATTAGAATTTTGCTGCCCTGTTTAATAGCTGACGTAATTCTACGAAGTAAAATTTCGTGTGAATTATGCCGTGGAGTTCTCGGCGGTGATGGCGTGCTGATCATTCGCACTTCTGTGTGCGTGGTACATGGAGGACTTTGAGTAAAGGATGGCAAGAATTGATATGCGCTGATGGATGTTAAAGATGGATTTTGTATGCGATAATCTGAACTCTCAGCCTCGATCACTACGTCTGCGTCATCGTCCGAACTGTTCTCCAATCCTGGAAGGCGATATTGTACTTTCAAACCACAGAGAGATTCTGTCTCGGATTTGTGAGCCTTCGTAGTGCTACGAAATCGAGCAACATTTTGAGGAGATGGACATCTATCTGGTGTTTGTCGGAGTTGTTGCTCTTGAAGTACATTGCTTTGTGCCAAGTCATTCGGTGCTGGATTCTGTGAATTTTTATAGAACTTCTCCGAAGTTGACATTGGCTGTTTATAATTTTGCAGGTTACTATGGGACTTCTGGGAATCCAAGTCCTTGTTATCGAAAGTTTTTCCAGGGATCGGTGGATTTTGTTTGCTCCAATTATTGAAATCAAAATGTGGCATGGAACCTTGATCGGATGGAGGTACTACAGGCGGTTTTGGAAAACCACGAAATTCTTTTGGTATTGTGCCTTTGTTGTAAAGTTTATTAGGCAATTCTTGAGAAAAACGATTATACTCGGATAATCCAGGAGTATCATTTTTCTGTTTTAAATCATTTCGATTTTCATTTGGATTTACAATGGAAGAACTTTCGTCCGTTTCTGCAGATATCGTCTGAGAAATCGGCCAGTTCTGATTAAATTGATGCATCTTACTTGAAGAAATCTTATTTTGTATAGGATAATTGAATGTTGTCATATTTTCATGTGTCGAACCAAAATTTTTCTGTGCTAAATCTTTCTTAAGTTGTTCAAATTTACGAAATTCTTCTTGTTGCCTTTGTAGTTCGTTGTCGTTTAAATTAAGAAAAGTAACATCGTCATTAACATTACAATCTTGCTGATTTTTATCTAAATTCTGTATTTTTATGCATGAATCTTCAGTTTGCTTTGTTAGAAAATTCGAAATATTGACATTCTGATTGCTTAAATGTTGGTTGTTTTGGTTTGCGATTACATCGACATTAGCTGATAATGTAATTAGACCATCAATAGATGGTTGCACTGAAATAGCAAAGAAACGCTATTATAATAAGTAATATAATATTCCTATTGCACAAATACGCTCGGACCATATGTTGCATCATAACATTTGAACAAAAAGTTAATACATCATAAATGAGTTTCTACAAAACTTACATTTCCAATTGCAATTCTGCACGACAGATAATATAATGTCTGGATCCAGAACAGAGTCAAACATCTCATTGACTTGACTAAGTACCTTTTGCTGAGATTCTTTGATATTTCTTTTGTTTCCATTCGACTTTTTTGTATGTGAAGCAAACGGCGACCTCTGATTGTTCGACGCCATTGTCACTATATCCACCTGGCATTGACGAATGGCCTTTATAAAAAAAAGGCATTAACTCGTTATTAATTAATATCAATAAATAATGTTTATCAATAAAACTGTTGTTCCCAAGTAACAATACTGTCTTTCCATTAAGCATGGTGAGCATTTTGTTATAGACGCTAGTTACCTAATGCATGCAATGCAGTTTTCATAGGCAAATGGAATAGAAATCTGTAGTAATAATCAAAGAATTATAATAGCAGTAACAATAAAGAATTGACCAAAAATAACGGGAATCCCACGGACCAATAAGTCTGTCGATAATATGAATCCAAGAGAATACATTAAATCTAATTATTGAAGGTAATACATTTGCAAACTTACAGAAATTTACGTTTGTATATTAACGGAATCAGCAGCTTGCTTGAGACGTTGAAAATGAAGCACAGAATGTCAAAGACGCAAATTATGAGGCGCGAATTTGCGTGAATGCTAAACTGACGTGATCACAAGAGTAATTAATGGACAGTAGTACCATTTGTGTAGACCATTGCAAGAATTCCCTATGCATTCTTCTGCATTCACGATTGTTCACGATTCAACATTTTTTTCATTGCAACTGGCGACGTACGTTATTGTTGATACGTAACTGTAAATTATTAGTAAAAATTCTGCATGATTTATCTTGGTACTATCAATACTATATTATTTCTACGTTTTTGTATAAGTAGAAAATAAAATATGCATGTAACATGCGGTGCATGTATCTGACAAAGGGTTCGTGTAAGAATGCCCCTTTTTTCTACAACATATGAGTACTTCCAGTTACGCCACCTCATTTCAAAGTATAACAAGTAATTATAACATTTAGCAGTAATATTGATTTAAAAAAAAATTCAGCGTCCCGTGAGCAAATTATACAATTTTTAGATATAACGGTTTCAAAGCTTGGCAATGCGATTAGATTCTAATTTTATGAAAGTAAATGTATATATATGGGATGACGAGTATACTCAAAGGACAGTCATTCCACTGTACATGAATCTAGTAGAATTTTCAAAAATTTCAGGAATTTTAACTAAGTGGTTCCCTGCAATCCCTGTTGAGTGAAGTGCAAGGTGTCGCTAGGGGCGCAAGCGAAAATCACGAAAATGGTATGAGGGCCTCGTAGCGGCGTTAGAATGAAATAAAACGGAGCCGTGACAAAAATTTCATTTAGCAAAGCGCACCAGTGATAAACGTTTTAGGCGTAACGAGTTGAGCGTATATTTTGTTCTAAGCGTTGAAGCCGCTCGATTAGATACTCTGCGCTAGACATTACGCAGTCTCGAATCTCGGCTGTAAAAAAATCTGATTTTCATTAGGGAAATATTTTCAGAGCACCCGTTGCTCCGTTGATTTTCTGAAGAAGGTAGGGAGGGTCTCGTCGTTGATTTATGTTAATCACGCGTTTCGAGTCTACATCTGACATCGTCCTCTTCATAGCGTATTCGCAGTCGTATTCCTTATTAAAATGCGTATTGATTATTGGTTGAAAAATAGCCGCCTGTGCTTTTCTAAAATCTAGCAACCATTTGGCCTTGCCCCCTCTGGAACGTCGCGGTGATAGTCTTCGGTCAGCTGTTTTCTGTACGTCTCGATTATGTCACATTTCACACAGTTTTCCTAGTGACGTTAACAATTCTCTTGAAAACAGGTGAGCAATCAGATCGGGAAAGTGGCAAAGCGTTGGGATGCATTGATGAACCTAACCTCACTCTTGTCTAACGTCGCGACGGAGGAGAGAGAGCAAGCTAGCCGCTACGAGACTAGCTACATCACGGACCAGCTCAGCTCCTTCAATTTGTCCAGTGGTCCGCATCTCAATTATTTGGTGAGGCATATGTACTTTCAGCTTCGAAGAAGTCATTTATGATCATTACATCTGCTTTGAGTGTTCGCATTACCTCCTTTATTTTTTTTTTTCCTAGAGGGGTGACAGATAGTCTGTGATTGTGTATCACTGTATATTCTTTGTTTCTTCGATAAACGATACATCAAAAGTCTATCAATTATAATTACCTTAAAATTTTATAAAACACTGTCACATTTTTTGGTACCAGTTCATGTGAAATACTATGCAACAGAAAAACAGTAGGGATTTGTTTACAACTGTATATCACACAGAATCTAATGGAATCTTCTGCAATACCTATTTAAATAACATCACGGTTAGTTGGCTCTGGTGTCTTTGCCACAATATCACAGATAAGCAAAATTGTTAGTAATCATTGCAATACAGTCACTGTTACATGCGAAAGAATTATATCTTTATGTTTTCTTTTGTTGATATTAGACGGCCTGGGAGGAGGAACCCCAGCAAGCACAAGGATCTCATACAGTTTCTACTGCAGAACCTAGAAGAATCGGCGATAGTGAACGTGAACAGGGACCACAGCAGGTACCGCTCGTTGTAGGGGGAGGGATGCCTCGCAGTAAGCGGAGAGCGCCCTCCAGCACAAACCATCACCATCATCATCATTCTTCTACTGATATGTCACCTAGTGCCCATGAGGAAGGCATGCCTAGGCATCCTTCGAAACGACTAAGACACACATCTAGGTGAGTCAATACACCACTTACAGTTATTTATTGCTGATTAGGATTCTTGCTTGTCTTTACGGATAAACAGTTGTAAAAGTCCGTTAGACATTCTGCAAGATAGCTCCAAAACACTGCATATAATTCATCTACTCCTGTCAACGATAAGTAATAATTGTTAAATGAATATTTATTTTACATCACTGCTAAATGACAGAACTATAAACGTATCGGTTGATCACAGTGATAAAATATGACAGTACATATGATTTTGAACCAACAATTGCAACACAATCAATGACAGTTACTTCTTATCATGATTTGATTAGATGACAGATAATTTAAGTAGATAATCGATTGCAATTATCTAATAGAAACGCGATTAGATAAGATTGCATAAGCAGCAAGGTGAAAGTATTATAAGGCTTCCATTAAGTCAGCTGATTCTGCCATTCTTGTTAGTTTAGTGTTCATTTCTTATATTTGTTAGCAAGCGAAGCATCATTCATAAATTACCACAACGTTTGGATAATGTGCAATTGTGTCCAGCACCAGTGACTCCTAATAACTTAAGACAATTAATAATTTCGACTAATGAAAAAAATGAAGGCACTAATGTAATTATATTTCTCGGTTTGATATTTACATAATTCTCCAAAGCTACCATTTTCTAATATATTCAGTATTAACTTCAGTTATCAGTTCCTCTCACTGTTCTCCAAATGCTCACATTATGCTACATTTGTGTACAATATGTTTTACTGTTCTTGCATCATTCTGTTGCTTCTATTTCATACGAGAATCTGTGACAAATTGAAACATTCATTGAAGCTGTCCTTTAATAAATCCAATGGGAATCCAACACATTACAAGATACTTCTATTACATCAGACAGATTACGCTCCATTGCTAATACAATACTTATCAATAGAAAAAACATAGTTTATCTTCTGAGATACTTCTTCTTCTACACAGTGATTATAAAAGTGATATGTGCAATGAACTCGGCAAATTTCAATAACCTACTGTGATTCTTGCCACGCAAGCTTTTCTGCAAGCCTAAGAAGATCGTGTAGTGTAACTGATCTTGCTCCAAAAGCTCATACCAATCTTGTCCAGTTCAGAAACCAGCTTCAAGTTATCACAAGCGGTCCAATGTGTTGTCCAGTATTTAAAAATCTTACAGTGAACGCCTTGCAAGATACAAAAGAAAAGAAAAAGAAATATTTGTCAGCATATCAGTGTTCGGTTTTCAGTGAGTGCCAATTTTTGTTGACTGACATTGTATAATCGGACTGCGGTGTATGAACTATCAGTTGACAGTATTTATATTCTTTATTGTATTTTTATTTCTGTGTGTCCTACAAGACATCATTACGCATTGATACAACTTTTGGACTGAGTCAATTATTCTGCATTTCTGCATTTATCCCAGAGAAGACGGATTGACGCGCGAACCTATTGTGAATTTATTGGTAGCCTTGACAGCAGTCAGGTATTCATATCCAGCCGTTCCTCCTTTGGCTGCACCTACATACGTTTTAACACGTAGACGCAGAGAGACGCCAATTCAAAAATAGACTGTCCACAGTTCTACTAGTCTGTCCTTCCCTGCCGTGCGAGTTGGTCTAAATTTCAGTGGCTCTCGACTGCTCTCTACGTCAATCGTTTATTGGCCATCATCACAGTCAAGGAGTAATCAAGCCATAAATTATCGATATTTGTGATCTAAAATTAAAACGGCTCTCACACTTTATTTGAATGTTCTCAATCGTATCTCTACTTAACGTTTAACGCCTTTTATTTAATCATTGTTGATTCAAGATGTGCGTCTCTTTTAATTGTACATTTCATTTTGATAACTGCGCCTTATAATTGAGATAATCATTGTCCTCGGTGGGATTTAGCTTTTTTTAAAAAAAGCGCAGGTTACTCCACGCTGTAACCAATCCGTTACAAATGATTTTGAAGAATTGTTCATTACTTTCCTTACTAACAGAAGGATCAGAATTATCAGATACATCTTCTTCGTGCATTTTTTATGGAAATAGTTTCTCATACTTTTTTTTTTAACGAAAAAAAAAAAAGCGATCTTGGCTTCGTTTTAAACGACATCGTATTTACATTATCTGGAACTTCATGAGTAATCAGTTGGCTGGTTGGAATTTTTCATGTTTGATTTAATTGCGACCAAGAGATCCTCTTAAACCTACGAAATTGTTGCACCACACGTACCTTAAAAGTCAGTGGGTTTGACCTAGTGTTAGTTACTGTGTCAGTGACATAGAAAGGCGGTGTATCACTCTGCGAGTTCGTGAGCTTAAAAAGAGCATCGTATCGGGGAGGAAAAATATAATAAAAATACGAAAAGAACGTAACAGTCAGCTAGTGAGGTGTCGCTTGGTTTCGAGTTTACGGGACTGTTAATAATAATTTTATCGATCAAACCGTAATACGCAGAGTGCGTTGAATAAAAAAGAAATATATCTCAAACGAACTGCTGACGTTGTGACAGTGTATGGATGTCGAGAGGTTTGTAGATAACGGATTATTTAGTCATTTTAATAAAGTAATTACTCGTACACTGTACGCGAGGCACGAACGTTATAGCGTCGAAGAAAAATATTTATAATGCGGTCGTACAGTGTGATACCGTCTTTTGCACGCATTTCGATATTTTGGTAATTCTATAAATAACGTCGCCATGGCACGCAGGGAATTCGGCTATGTCTGCATTTTCCAGAGAGTCCAGGAGACACTGTGACTCGTCGCGCTTCTGCACGCCTGATCAGTGTGACGACCGCTCCCTTGATTCGTATTAGTTCTATTTATATGATAATAGGGAAGAAAGTGATCGACACTGATTCACCGTGTTCGGGCTTCGAGTAAAAGATTCTTTTAATTGCGCAGTAGCTTCAACAATGCTCTGGTAAATGGGTGATGCTCGTTAACGTAGTTCCAGTCGTTTACTTAATCTCGCTTTTGTTACAGACACTCGGTACAATTTAATAAACTGCCTTTGTACAAGTTTATGTGCCTCGTGTAATTGCGCGAGACAGATATACTTATTTTTTCCGTTATCTCGACTTGGCTGAGACATTTGTTAAGAGTTTAATTTTATCCTCTTTCAATGCTTCGCTCATTTCAACGATGCTCAGGATACCGTATTATTTAGCTCTCGATACTTATAGAAAATTGTATACCGCTCGTAATGTCAATAGTCAACTGATCTCTGTATTATTGGCCTTGTTCTTGTGTGTTTTCAGCGCGAGGCGATACACAAAAACGGAAGATGTCTCCAGTGTATCATCCTTCTCACAGAAGAGATGCGTCGCGTGGTTTAGGGAATACACAACGCCGGATGATCCAGACACACTTGGACCCGAGGGAATGGAGAAATTTTGCGAGGACATTGGCGTAGAGCCAGAAAATGTGGTGATGCTCGTTCTCGCGTACAAAATGAATGCCCGTCAAATGGGCTTTTTTACACTGAACGAATGGCTGAAGGGTCTCTCCGAGCTTCAATGCGATTCCATCACAAAAGTACAACAAAAGCTCGAATACCTAAGAAACCTGTTAAACGACCCACATACGTTCAAGGGGATCTACAGATACGCTTATGACTTTGCTAGAGTGAGTGAATGTTGTCTAACGCGCGATACCAAGTATCGATGAGTTCAATTAATTTATAGAGACCGGGCTTACACGTCAATGGGATACACGTACACCGTGACATTTTTATGTTTCTCCTAGGATAAAGATCAACGCAGTATGGACATGGAAACGGCGCGAGTGATGCTACAGTTACTGTTAGGAAAGCATTGGCCGCTGTTCGCGCAGTTTGCACAGTTCCTAGACCAGTCGAAGTACAAAGTGATCAATAAGGATCAGTGGTGCAACATTTTGGAGTTTTCGCGCACGATCAATCACGATCTGTCCAATTACGACTTAGACGGAGCATGTAAGTCCAGTCGATTATACACTCGTCAGTCCCACTTGATCTGTCATTAAGATTCTCTTAGAATCCAGGGCCTCTCGTTGTTGGATACCATACATTTATTTTCTTGTCGCACTATGAATTCTCTGACTACTCCAAACGATGAGGCTGCGTGTGAAATTAAAATTGTGATGTCACCTCTTTCTCGAGGAACGTGAATCCTGTATAGCGTGACTACATTATTGTTTTTCTTCAGGTTATCTAACATTGTGTCATTATTGATTGTAGGGCCGGTAATGCTCGACGAATTCGTTGAGTGGCTGAAAGTGCAGCGAGGTGAAGGATCGTCCTCGGCAGAAGCACGGGGTAGCTGAAACAACCGATCAAAACTAAACTCACTTTATTAAGAAGTTCTCCCCCTTCCTCCCCCCCTCTCTCTCTCTCTCTCTCTCTTCCTCCTGTTATCTATCGCCTATCCAATTATCCAAACCTAATCCTTATTATCCTTGAACATCATCAATCTTTTTTGCTCTTCGATCTCTTCTCTACGCCTACACGTTCCCTCGAAATACATTAATCTGTTAATTAATTAAATTACCTTTGATTCAGAACTTCAATTTACGCCGTTTTAGTTATCGTTAGTTTTAATAGCGTTATATCCTTTTGTTCTCTCTCTCTCTCTCTCTCTCTCTCTCTATATATATATATATATATATATATATATATATATCTATCTATCTATCTATCTCTCTTCCCGAGACGACGTACCTTACCGGACGTTGCTTGTCCTAGTTAATTTTACCGTGTGTTCTGCAATTGACTGTGCTTAGAGAGATTTCGACGGGTATAAATAGAGACCGAATCTTTTCTCATTATTATATGTAATTGTCATTTTTGGCATTTGTCGGTATACCAAGAAGCGACGAGCTATTAAGAGGGATCGTTAATTTATTTCTTGCGAATTGATCATACACTATGCTACACGAATCGATGCAACAGAAAACTTTGGTATTGCAGTTATTATGGGATGGATATGTATCGTGCGACACGTAAGGACGTCCTTACACTTTGTTTTTTTTTTTCTTCTGCTCTCGTCCCGATTTTTGAATCTTGCGAGGAATACAAAAAAAAGACTGCCTTTATTCAGAGCTTCAAGTATATTTTTGCTTACGCAAGTTTATCTCCTATATCCGCACGATAATACTTCGATCCATTTCGGAGAATCATATTGATTCGATGATTCTAATAGAGACCTACAATGATGCATCCAGTCATCCCTAATCTTCTGGAGGAAGATTTTTTATCTTTCGTCATTAAGTTTTTTTTTTTTTTTCTCTCTTCTTATTCATTTATCGAATTTTCATTGTCGGCTTCTCTTTAGATGATGCTGGTGACATTTGATCGTCTCTTAATTAATACCCACGTCTCTTGGCTTCACGCGATTACAAAGTAAGCAAATTCTATGCACAGTCACGTATAAGATTTGCTGGTGATAATCGAAGAATGTAAATCAATTTAATTATTCGTTTTACGTAAAACATAATAGACCAGTGGGCCTCGTGCAAGCGAGCTTTGCAAGCTCGCAATTTCGCTTATCAGCAATTGCGTCTAATATTGGCTGAAACTCTTTGAGGATCAATAGGAGAGGCCCGGACAAGAGAAAATTTTCGTTTCGTACTAGTTCAATTAAATAAATTAATTTCTTTGTTTCAACGTTAGCTCACTCACTCCGTCACTCGCACTTCTTCGACCTCGTATTTTCGCGTTAGATACTTTTTAATTCTGATTAATTAATACTTAGATAAATTTTGCAATATCTTATCACCCGATTAAGAGACCGCTAATTGTCGTCGCTTGTTCGTTGGCTAATTGATCGATGCTTCTTTCTTTTTTTCTGTGTCGTTTTTTCCAAGGGTGCGTTCACAAATCTTACTCAGGGCAACTCGGGCACGTTGCGTCTCTTTTTATTATCGTTATTACGAAGAGGATAGAACGATACTAGACTCCGCTCTAGAGAGGATTCTGAACGTACTGTCCCAGGGTGTTCAGCTAAGTGACTGTCAGCTTTTGTACTGTCAACGTGACAGTACGTTATCGATATTTATTGTTATCTATTGTGTGGCAATCGACACAGTGAAACAAGCGAATAGAATTTAATCGTATATCCTCGAACACTCGTACACTGATCTCTGAACGGGGTCTCGCCTTTGGTATGAGTAATTAGTTTTATTTTATTTTCAAATTACTATAATTATACCAGCAAATCATTCGAGTCATTGGAACTTAAGTTTCCGCCATACTCGCAACTCTTCATGACCCCCCTATGCCTGTGACCCCTTTCCTTCCTACTCCAGACGTGTTATAAGTTCGTCTCGAAAATAATTGAATTTTTGTTCGTCCAACACTCAGGAGTATCCTTGCGCACATAGATAATATTTTTTATGAATGAAAAGAAAGGAAAAAAAAAAGGGAAAGAACGAAAGAGAGAAGCGCAAAGTTTCGCGCGTTCTTTCGTCGGCTTTTATTTTCGAGGCAATTTTGTAAATTTGTGAACAGATAGCAGTAGGCAATATTATTATCATAGGCAATCGAAATTGTAATTGTACCATAAACGTTATAACACGCATAGGGCTCCTAAAACTTTTTCGATGTAACATTTTCAAAATGAATTACTCGATAATCATTATAATTAAAATAATTAAACTCTTGGCTCGGTAATCAAAAGTTTGTAATTATTATACAGTGCGTACTGTCATTGCCTGCTGGTACCTTTTCAACGATAACGCGGAGTAATAGGAAGTTTAAGTGAAGAATGACATGTAAGTAATTGTCAAACGATTCTCAGCGTGTTTAGGTAATATAACTAATAATAATATTAATGATAATTAAATAATAATAATAATAATAGTAACAACAAATAATAATAACAATAATTGTAAATTGTACGTAGGCTGAAATATTTTGAATAGACCCGAAATCCCCTTAAATGTAAGATTAAGAGGCTAAATAATAGGATAAATGAAGGAGTCGCAGCGACAACTGACAATTTATTCGCAAACGTAATTACGTGCTCAATTCTCTTTGTGAATAAGACTGTGCGCAAAGTTATCGCGACGGTATATTCGATAGGCGTTATCACGTTCCAAGGTATTTTTAGTTTTTGAAACCGCGTGAAACTTGGTCGTAACCAGGAAGTATTGATGATTCTTCAAGAGAGTGCGGTGAAAATTTGTAAAGGGCCAATAAATTTTCCTGATGACAATTTATGTTTCTTAAAAACATTTAATCATTTGAATTAATGCATTACCATATATTTACATTCATTGATTATTGGTACGCAATGTACCAGTCTTTATTTACAATAACGATCGGCTTTCATCTTGCTTCTTCTGTCCAGCAAGGCTTCGTGCAAAGAACCTTCGACTTTCGCCTTCTCTAATTGCGTACGATCATCTTTGTTTACTCGTAATTTTTTATCTTGAAATTTCTGGAATTTACGCCTGTCGATACAAGGAAATGAAATATTTATTGTGAGTTAGAAAATCAGTGTTTTCGCTTGATACGATTATGGGAATACATACACATAATTTACTTCAACATCTGCTAGCGAGCCTTGCTCTTCTGTTGGAACGTCCTTTGTGGAGTCGTCAATTCTTTGTGTCATAGTTCGTACACGCAGAAATTCCGATGGTCCTGCCGTTTTACTCTGACAAACCACATCGTCTTCATCAGTTATAGAAATAAAACAGCCAGTGTTACCTAAGATTGCAAGTTTGCCATCCTGGAAGAAGAATGTGAGTTTAAACAGTTTAAAATATACACTACACTTGTAATGAAAATGATACATTATTGAATTAGATGAATCATTAGTACCTGAAAAATTGGTTCCCACTGTTCCATTGCACCGACTGCATCGCTTCTGCCTACTACTACTCCTTTCTTGTCTACTCCAAGATACTTTCCGTATCCAGACTTCAATGCAATCTTCGTTTCACCAACAGGAAATGCTGTAAGAATTTCCTCCGGAGATGGACCATCCCCTTCATTATGAGGTGCACCAAGAGTGAAAAGTCCATTATCAAGAGCTTTCATGTAAGTTTGGTTCCCAAATTCTATGGTTACCGTTCCCGTCATTTCAGACACGTTTTTAGCTATCCACCATCCCCCTGAAAAGAAGAAAAATCATTCAAAAAATAAACCTGTCAATAAAGAGAGGTTAGAATTCAATAGTCACATACAAATTACAATTACTCGGATTTTAACAGAGAATTACAAAATAGGTAGAAATACTAACCATGAAGTAAAGCATCATTATCCTTAGTATTGGCACTTTCTTCATCTCTTCCTTGTTTCTTATGTTTACGTTTCTTAGACCTTAAAAGAAAAGCATTCCAAATCAATACTCATATTCAATGCAGTATTAAGCAATAGTGAAGGAATTACATACTTCTTTTTATCACCTTTCAACACCAGTTTTCCAGTGCGAACTTTTTCGTATTCAGACATACTGAACTTTTATAAATACACTGTCAAAAGATCAAAAATCCCACTTCGAATCAAATTAAATTACACAGATCGTGACACCCTTGCTCTGGGTGTTGCCAGATCTTGCCAGATCGCGGGATTTTTCTGGCGCACGCTCAAGCAGAGTTGAGTTAGGCCCGTTTTCTTCAACACAAAGCTTAGAGGCCTCGTTGGTCAATTCCATTCAACTCCTATAAGCGATTGGTTAACTCCTATTTAAACTCTGCACGGTTGAAACTAAGCCCATAGAAATATAGGGATGTAGCATAAACTGATATTATGGGCTGGCTCTAGAACTAGTGGAAAATTCTATTTGAGAGAATCTCTCATGTATTTTGTGACATAAGGTGTAGGTAAGCTCATGCGCAATTATGCGAATACTACATATGTGGGGAATGTTTATCCGTATACTAGCTGGCAACAATTCGCTATAGCTAAGGACTGTTTAGGACTGTGATCTGCCGTGACAGAACGTAGTTGTTGATATATGAATAGCGTACAACACAATGTGGATCTATTAAGTTACGAAAGTGAAAAACAAGGCTTATTTATTCATTTAAAACGACTGTAGTAATAGGTCAGGCAAGGAAATAAAAAAGAAGAGATTCAGAGCTTTGTGTCAAGTTAAAAGTCAGACGGCCGGAGGCGTCAAAGGATCTGGGCACCAGCTGATCCTAGCAATACATATTCGATTGAGGACTTTGCAGCTCTTTTCAATATTTTATGTTTTTGTGAAAGGTAACTTATGATAATTATTTTTACAGGGGTAATAGAGGTATCAAGTGAAATTGTAGTTATACTGTAGTCCTAATAGTTTGGTTATCCTAAGTATTAATAATTAATTTGATGTAATGATCTTTGTTATGACCTATTAATTAATTATATAAGTCATAAGTGATTGATCAGAATATTGCGTTAAGTTGTTAGTATATTTTACGTCATTGTAGAGTTTCTTTCTTTCTCTTATAATTGAAATACATTTTCATACGTGATATGTATCGTATTAACAGGATAGTACAACACAGGGATGCAGCCAATACAGTGTGCTGCATTAGGAGATAAAGCTGTGGGTAAAACATGCTTGTTACTGAGATACGCTTATGATGATTTGCCATCGGAGTACGATTCTACTGGATTTGACTGTTATGATGGAATTATCAAACATAATGAAGAGCTATACCTTGTTAGCTTGCATGACGTAACGGGTAAGAATTAGTGTAGATTATTCACGTAAGAACATATGGATATAACTTAAATAACATAAGCTAAGCCAAGTATGTATTGTGAAATGAAAAATGTTTTATAGGTGATGAAAATTATCAGGCACTGCTACCTTGGACTTATGCAGAAGTTGACGTAGTCCTCTTATGTTTTTCTGTTGTAACGCCATCATCCTTTGAAAATGTTAAACAAAAAGTAAGATATCAATTCTTTGAGTTTTATTCCCATCTAAAATATTCAATCTCTAAACACATTGCATAGTAGAAATTACATGTTAAATCATCATGAAGAGATAAACTTCTGCAAAAACCATTTATTAGCAGATTAAAATTACCATATTGAAACTATCTTGTAATAGATATATTTTTGTATTATTAGTGGCTGCCAAACATACAGAATAATTGTCCAAAGACACCATTCTTACTGGTTGGGACAAAAATTGATTTACGGAATGACTCCAGCATGCTGGAGACGCTGACGGAAAACAATGAAAAGCCGATCACAACAGAACAAGGCAAGGAACTTGCGCAAGAGATTAAAGCTGTTAAATACGTCGAATGCAGTGCTGTGACGCGGGTAAGTTTCAATATTTTTTACTTGCGTTACACAATATCACCTACATTTGCATTTGCAGGAAGGCTTGTGGAACGTTTTCAATGAGGCATTTCTAGCAGCTCTAGGTTCACAATAACACGTGAAGAGGACAAAATATGACATTCTGTAGCGGGCTATTCGTCTTTTTATCTAATCTTAAAATAATTAGCTCGCTACGTCCAATTTTGCAAGTTCCCTTATTCAAGTCAAATAGTGATATGCATATATATATATATATATAGACGGCTAAATGAGTAGTCGTAGACATTCTATGGTCAAGTCATTTACAAAATTTGTCTCATATTATCACTTTTTCACATTTATGTGAAAAACTAATTTTGTATTAGGTCCCTCCGTGGAGATTTCTGGAACTAAAACGGTTCTTAATTAACGACGTGTGGCAGAAATGTTAGGAATTAACAAAAAGAAATTTTAGAAAAATGCATTTTCGCTAGAAATAATTTTCCTAGTTTCAATCTTCCAATGGTGGCGCCTTTATTCTTTCAATAGAAACCGTATACAGCTGTCGGGTTTCTCACACCACCGGCCACCACCACTGGAAGGTTAAGGAATTCCGCCGGACGTTGTCCTTAAGATACTGTTTTAGTTCCGAAGAATTCGATCAGGCGGCGTAAAATATATTTTGTATGAAACCAGCGGTTCAATTTTAGATTCTTAATAAATTTTTATAAATTTCTTTTTTTATAAATGTTGCCGTTGGTGCAATTAAAAAAAAAATTGTCGAATCATTGACTGTAGAAAAATTCAATTTCATGTATAACTTGATGTACCTGGGATCGTATTCTTGAATCTCGACATAGACGTGTCCAGTTTGTGACACCCGCCAATATACAAACGTCGAGACGATAGGGCGAAACGCGTAGTGCATGATGCCAGCATAAACAAATTAAACGAACGCAACTCTCAATAAGCGTTCAATCGCGATATTTACTTATATTTATTTATTACAATGATACTACCTTATGACAAATAACATTAAAACATTATTGTCATACAAAGTCAATGCAATGTCATTATTAGTTTTTAGAGATGTGAATATTTCTTTACTATTAATTTAATCAGATGAATTTAGTGTCCATTATCGATATTACGAAAATTTGGATATCAGTAGCAAAAGAGTCCACCTGCTGCGACTCAATAATGAAAGAATGAGATCATGCGTTTTGAGACAGTCAAAATATATTTTCAAGTATAACTAGTATCTCCTAAGGTGCAAAATATGAGACCTCGCAATTTTTAAAGTTTATATTTACTTAAGCTAGACCGTAAAATTGCGCCAATTTTTAGTGCAGGACGTAGGATACCTAGTAATGTAACTTAGTTAATGCTCAGGGAATAATAATAATTTCATTTGCAATAACTTTGCGAAATATTCTTCCTCTTCCCTTAACCCTTCAAAACGAAAGTCGTACTCCGGCGTACTATTCACAGAGATGAGCAAGGAGATTGCCAATGAGCCAATTTTCATGCACCAAGTCTGAGATCAGTAGGGAGTCGCACAACGCTACGATTTTTGGTGATACCAAAAGCATGACGCTAAATCGTAGCGGCGAGTGTGGAAGTAGGATTTTCTGATCATCGCCTCCATGGACAATGCGAACCCCGTCGTGGCCGAGCTAAACGTGAACACGAAGGTGTAGCTTGGCGGGCAGAGGTTCTCCGCTACACACTGCTGGCTCCCAAAGCAACCCTTAGAGCGAGACCGGGAATTATAGAACTTCTCAAGAACCATTGAAACAGTCTATTGTTGAAACATTTTAAAGACATTTTTAAGAAAGTGCGGTGCCATCTTGACACCCGTGCAGCACCTAAATTTTCGAAAAATGTTTCAGTAATAGGCTTTTTCAATAGTTCTTGAGAAGTTCTATGTAGGTTGCCCAAAATTGTTTGCGCGCAACTTCGTCGCGCAGGACTCCGCAAGTGGGGGAGTCTGGGAGTGGGGAGAGCGCTGAAGCCAGTGCTCGGACTCGGAGCGCTCATTCTTCCTCGAGCCGGTCTCCTGTACCGGTGTCTTGGAATTGCCTCTCTTATTCATTTTCAACCTTCTTCCTCTTCTTCTATATTTATTTCTTCTTTAATTCCTTATATCTTTATCTTTCATTCCTTTCATACCTTACCCCTTTTTGCGTTTTTCTTGTCCCTCGACCCGACTTCCTTTCCTTCCTCGGAGAGGTCGTAGCTCCCTTGTGGAGAGGCAGGACCCCACGGAAATGGGCGGGGAAGGGGCCCATTTCACTCCCTTATATTTCCTACTTTTCCCCAATGTTGTCTTTTCTCGCTCCTCCAGAATAATCTGGTCGTCGTGCATACATACGGCTTACGCATCTTCTTCTCCCCTCGTTCCCTCAGTTCTAACCATCTCTTTTCTTCACTCTTTCTTTTTAACAATCTTCCTGTTTTCCCCTTCAACAACATCTTCCCTGTCTGCTATTCCCTATTCCTTCCTATGTCTCCATCATTCTTCTCCTAATATATCTTTAAAAACTAAGTCTTTGAAATATACTTTGAAAAAAGAAAAGTTCAAAGTGGTAGTGCATATAATATACAACACGAATATTATAATATATTACAGTGATATATGTAGTATATCTCTTACGGTACTGTCATCGCTAATCTTTCGCAAGCCATATATGTATGTACATTTGTACTTCTTATACTGTACCATTATTGCATTTTTCGAATAAATTATCTTGTAACACTCATACACGTTGAGATTCTTTTCCCCTCTTCAAATGTTCCAGAGTAAGAATGAGTGTATCTCGTAAACGGCTTGAGTTAGGGCTTTTTCGTTCAAATTTTTAGATCTCTTAATGCAGAATTTAAAGTATTCCATAGAAGAGACTGGAATAGGTCAAATTGCGATAGGGCCATTTTCTCAAAAATCCCATTATTTTTTGGAACTTTTTGGTAATTTTCATCAGTTCGAATTTTCCCCGATAAGGGGGCAGCACCTCCTGGACATGATAAGTGGCGCCATCTCTGAGAGAACGAGTAAACTTTTGCTGGGAAAATCGGCATTTTGAAGCGCCTCCTATCGTTGATATACGGAACTAAACTTTGAAAGATTTGCTGGGAAAATCGACATTTTGAAGCGCCCCCTATCATTGATATACGGAACTGAACTTTGAAAGATTTGCTGGGAAAATCGACATTTTGAAGCGCCCCCTATTGTTGATATACGGAACTAAAATTTGAAGATTTTCTGCGAAAATCGGCGTTTTGAAGCGCCCCCTATCGTTGATATACGGAACTAAAAGTTGAAAGATTTTCTGCGAAAATCGGCATTTTGAAGCGCCCCCTATCGTTGATATACGGAACTAAATTTTGAAAGATTTGCTGGGAAAATCGACATTTTGAAGCGCCCCCTATCGTTGATATACGGAACTAAACTTTGAAAGTTGTTCCGCGAGAATCGGTATTTTGAAGCGCCCCCTATCGGTGATATACGGAACTAAACTAATGGTAGAACGGAGGATAGTAAGAGAGAGACAGAAATCATGAGTACTCTGGGATATTCGCAAAGGGCAAAAGAATATTCACGTGTATTACTGGTTAAAGATAATTTATTCGACACACGCAATAATGATACAGCATACGAAGTACAGATTGTAATATAATTTTTTGTTTATATCTCTATTTAGTGAATATATATGTACATATATATATATATATATATATATATATGATGTTAACTAAAATCACTTTGCCGGCACATTCATTTCACATATTCATAATCACTTATCTAATAGAGATAGGCATACTTCATATAATAAAACCAATAATGATTTAAAATGAGATCAAACGTTCGTTCACACATTCTTTCCACACATTATAAAAATTAAGACATATCAGCAATTTACTAAGATAATTATTTAATTTTGGGGCTTATCTGTCTTGTCGAGATGCTTCTTCAATGGATTATATCAATTTGGTTATCAACTTTTGTTAGGAAGGAATAGGAGATTCTAAAATTGAGTATAAGCGTTTGGTGGCAGTATACAGGAAAGATGTTGTTGAACGGGAAAACAGGAAGATTGTTAAAAAGAAAGAGTGAAGAAAAGAGATGGTTAGGACTGAGGGGACGAGGGGAGAAGAAGATGCGTAAGCCGTATGTATGCACGACGACCAGATTATTCTGGAGGAGCGAGAAAAGACAACAGTGGGAAAAGTAGGAAAAGTAGGAAATATAAGGGAGTGAAATGGGCCCCTCTCCGCCCATTTCCGCGGGGTTCTGCCTCTCCACAAGGGAGCTACGACCTCTCCGAGGAAGGAAAGGAAGTCGGGTCGAGGGATAAGAAAACCGCAAAAAGGGGTAAGGTATGAAAGGAATGAAAGATAAAGAAATAAGGAATTAAAGAACAAATAAATATAGAAGAAGAAGAAGGTTAGAAACCGATGAGAGAGGTGATTCGAAGAGACCAGTATAGGAGACCGGCTCGAGGAAGAATGAGCGCTCCGAGTCCGGCTCCTGCCTCGAGCGTTCCCCCCACTCTCCGCCTGCTCCCACTCGCCGAGTCCTGCGCGACGGACGTGCGCGCACACAATTTTGAGCAACTTCCAGTATTTCTAAATATTCTTGGCCAGGATTTCTGATTTTTGAGTGTTAATATCTAACTGTATTGGTTTAAAACGTGAAACTTACAAACAAAAACATGAGACTGGTTTCAGGGCTCTCCGCTCAGGTGGCGCGTCGATGCCGAAATAAAACTTGGACCATGGAAATCGGATGGTTAAGAATCTCCCTACTCACCTCTGCTGTGGGTACTAGAGTGGATAGTTAGCGTGAGGTTGATCATTCCTTTCAGAAAGTAAGAGAAAATCATCGTAAAATATTGTAAACGGGTATAAATTTAAAATATTAAAGTTTCTCAGTGATAACGCAATAGTTTATTATCCGTTCAGCGAAGGTCACTTTAATATAGTAAAATTTAATAAAAAAAAATTATTAAGAGAAACGAGAAATCACAGTTTACAATTTTTTAATGGATATCAACATAAAGAATAATTTTCTAGTAAATATTTTATTTATCAACAACTACAAAATACACAGTACATAATCATATAATCAGACTACGATCATAACTGGACTAAGCGGAAAAGTAAAAAATTAAAATCAAAGGTAATATTAAAAAATTGAGCGTCTAACGAAAGAAATATCTCGTAGAGGTAAGAGCCAACCTGTGTCAGTCTGTGGTCGACCTTTTTTTTTTAAGACTTTTCTCAGAATTACGAGTGGATCTGTGCTATGAGTTCGCATATAAAAATCTGCGAGAAAATCGTGTCTTTCTGACAAAAAGAAGAACCACAATGGATTCCTCACACGAATCATACGGAAATATCGCAGAATTCATTTATCGCTACGCTTTTGATAACATTGATAATATATTAGGTATTTTATACAATAAATAATTGACTAGAAATAAATATATAGATTCGTAAATAAATACACATATATTACATGTACTTTTCCTTTTCTTCGACCCCTTTTTTTTTCATTCACTTTACTCTCTCCCCCACCCCCCGTCTTTTGAATTCTTCATGAAAAATTCGCTTCATTTTGGATTTTGCTATCGATTAGGAACAATTTACATATGAAATCTAGGCTATTACACAACTGTAGCTAAATGTGTTTTGGTCTTACGCCATTGAGAATCCGTCATAACCATACGCTTAATACTTTGACCGTCGCTGCCACATTTAAATAATCTTATTATCTAGGATCATCGATTTTTCGTTTAATCTTACAAGACGTCCTTTTCTCTTTCTTTTTGAAATTTCGCTACACACGACACAGCATAAGACATGGAGCGTTGCACAATATTAAAAAAAAAAAAAAAGAACCATTTTAGAGACAATAATGAAGTGAATTAACTTTGTCAGCAGTGCTTTAAATAAAAAATTTTTTCAAAAGAAAATATAACCTAAATTGATTATACAAAAACTTGTTAAAATGTAAATTTTCATTAAATTCACGTTGTATAAAAATATAATATTTTTTAAACCCACGTCGTGTGCAACTTCAACTGCGAATCTTATTTGTTCTTCCTCGTCTTTCCTTATTCTCATCTCCGGGCAGTGTCATCAATTCAATGGCGTCCTAGAAAATAATATTTGGCCTTGCAGCTTAGCATACTCTTTTTCCCGTAAAAAAATGCCTAGAGAGATAATCTCGTTATTTTGATTAATTAAACATTATATAAAAAATAAACAATAAATTCCAGCGTTCTCTCCTGCGACACGAGTGAAGCTTTACGTCCAATTAAAATAATAATAAAATACCTATAATGACTAGAGTCACAAATTTCATACGACTTGCATAGTTCCAAATGAATAACAACGTTCTAAAATATTGGGAGCAAAATTAATTCAATTAAATTTATGAGGTTGAAACGAATCCATTTTCAAAAAAAAGAAAAAAAGAAAAGTAATCCTATTATTATATACCACACAATCATGCCTGTAGATTAATAATTGGCGTGCGAATGAAATCATCAATACCCATTCGTATAACATTTCAACGAGTCGTAACGAATGAGATTCCAATTGTTATCGATACGCCATTATCACTACTCTATAAAATCAATAAGAACGCATCGTTATTCATCCTCACAATTATCCATCCACGCCCTGAAGAAAGGAGATCAATATTGATAACGAATTGACCTTAACCTAAAATGCGATTACGACATATCATTTCCAAGTACTCTGTTATCGGCCTTACGATTAATTTGATTTAGCTTAATTATATAATTATAAGACTTAGAAGTTTCACGGTAGAAGTGTTTCTTTACATAATACATACGTAATACATTGCACCGAAAATGCCCGAAATAATAAATCACCTTGCAACAAATCTCAAAGCAAAACTCTCGAGCCAGGGTGAATCGATTTTGAGTTATCAGTTGAGTCTATTAAATGAATCTGGACTATCAGCGTAGCGTATCTTTGATTAAGCTCGTGAGAGCCAATCGCAACTCGATTTATGTTGGTTTCATTACCGTTTCACCTTTGACCCGAGTTCATTGGCTTTCAGTCTGAGTTTACTTTACTGCACCGACTGTATTCCCGATAGAGAAGAAACTCAGGACGTTTTTCATTCCGTAATCAGTAACGTTGAGAGCTTCTTAAAGTCGGGATAACCTAGTCTCACCGAACGAAATATCCGGAAGCGATTACATCCTCGTGATGCGAAAAGTTTATAGATATCATAAATGCCCCATTTGATATCTCCACGTAATAGTGATTGGTCGATCGTCCAATAAATGATTTCGCAATGGTTCATTGTCACAATTTTCAGACTATGACTCCTGGTTTATCTGACTGGTTATCTGTTGTAGTTCAAGCTGTGACCTTGTTGTCGACGTACTCTTCGTCTTCGTCGGCAAACTTAAACCCGTCCTCACCCTCGCCAATGAGGTCGTAAAAGGATCCTTTGGGTTCTTCCTTCATATCGACTTCCACTCCGTAATCAGGACTTTGAATTTCCTTTTGCGCGATGACGTCCTTTCTGGCGTCCTTAGATTTATGCACCTTCGCTGGAGAAGCTAGTCTACCCCTTGGGAATTCTTTCAATGGAATATTTACAGGATTCACGATTTTTTGACTGTCGCAAATAGTATTCAGCTCGGTGATATCCTTATACCTGCGTTGAACGTTTGGTGTCCTTGACTTAGATGATATGGCGTCCTCTTTCCTCTCACAAAAGTCGCGGTCCAGATCGCGAGATTCTTGGTGTTTGGTATCCTTTCGTATCTTGGAACTCTTAGATCTAGCTTCGTTTCTTTCGAGAGCACGACTCCTGGACGTTCCCTCGGAGATCCTGGCAGTTCCACTGAGGACTGGACTATTTTTTATATGACTATCGGTATCGTCCTGTAGACGACTTCTGACGTTTGCAGCTGTCCTGGTGGAACAGTCCGATTCGTCAGATTGTTTACCGCTATTCGAATTCGAATGCTTTCGACTTTTACTAGCTGTTACCGACAGTGGTGAACCACCTGGGGTCCTTGAACGATCATGATTATCATCTCGATGCCTAGTTCTTGATACACCTGATGTTTTTGATCTCTCGTGCTCCTCTTGTAAACGATTCCTGGTCGTCTTGGGGGTGAACTTTGATTCTGATTTTTCCTTTGACTCCGTCCTGTCGCCGTCTTCTACTAGACGATTTGGTATTACGTCTATCTGTACTCCAGGATCTTCCTGAGCTTGTCTAGCTAAAGATTCCTCGCTCACTCTAACACGAGATTCCTCCAAGAGTCTGTGAATCGGAAGCAGCCCCTCGCTTAGTCTAGCTCGATATTCCGTAATAATCTCATCATGAAGACGGCTCTCGCCAGGATCCAATCTCCTAGGAAGAATTTCGTCCTCACCAGGGCGAGTACCATCGGGTCCCACAGTGCGATCCTCGCCTCTTGACTTCAACAGCATATACTCTTCGGCTGTCAACGCAGCACCTTCTGTATCTAATTTGACCCTGGATCCCAGTTCGCTTCTTCTATCAGGAATTTCTTCATAATAATGATCCTCCTCGATGGCTCCAAGGATTTCAGAATCTCCAGGATCCAGTGGAGGTATCCAGACGAGGAAGGCAGGATCCATTCCTAGATAAGATCCTGGCGCTGCACCGGCATTTACCACATTGTAATCATAATAATCCAATTCCAGGTCCATGTCCGGATTGGCTAAGCTGAATTCGGACCCTGGTCCCTGAAGAAGTCTCTCCCGGTTACGACGATCCTTCGATTCCTTGCCGCATCGCAGCGTTGAGATGTTCGAGGACGTACTAGCGGGTGAGAATCCCTGTACAGATTTAATAAAAAAAAATTCATCGACAATGACTCTACCCAACACATCCAAATGTCGTTTCATTTGGTCGCTCGAGATTAGAAATGAATCAATTATTTCTTGCACGACACGACTTTAACAAATTTAAGGACCTTCGGCCTCGAACGAGCAGTTTTTCTGCTTTGAATTCTACTAATTATAACGCGCGGCAAATCAGTGTATTTTTTTTTTTTTTTTTAAAGCAAGGCGGTATAGTGGAGCGGGTACCTTGGCCTGCAGAAGGGTAGATGATTTGGGGTGAGGGACTCTTACGTTATTCACGCTGGTAGAAGCGCTCGTTACGCTGTAACGTCTGCTGCCTTCCGAAGTTGATGTTTCCTCTGATACGGGGCTTATAGGACCGACCGTACGAAGCCTGTAACACGAATATCACTGTAAGACAAAAGTCACTGAAAATCTAGTAGAATAAAAATACTACAGTGAATTAGCTGGCTGTCAAATATATCTGAAGAACGTTTATACAGTGTCGACTTTCTATTATACAGAACTAGTCGAGCAAAAAATATAAATATATAGAGAAATAGTACAATGCATGCAGCTGACATGCGCATTCGATAATTTTAATTGATAAAGATAAAGATAACAGTTAAATCCGTTTAACCGATAAAGCTGTATTAACGGTAACCTTAAAAACTGTACGAAAAATTGTAAATCTTCGAAGTTATTTCAATAAACCTGTTAAAAATATTTTAAATCTCTATACATATAACAGGCTACATGCCTAGTCCGAACTTACTTAACTGGTCGGGCGTACTTGACCTCGGGTTGTCCAGGTGCCGAAGTACTAGAAGTAGAGGAACGTCTCGTCGGTGTGCTCATGACACTTGGTACAATAGTTTTTTGTGAACCGTACTCGTCCGATTCCCTTTGCTTCAGAGTACCAGAATCAACACTCTGCTCATCCTCGACTCTGCCGTGCAAACAGATTCTAGCAATGAATATAAAATGATTTGAAGTGACATTTAAGGGGGAAAAAAGAGAAGGACATTCAATTGTCTTATATAATTAAAAAAATTTCTGTCAGAGCATAAAAATGTTATCAGTCGTTTATTATCTCCTAAATAAAACACTCACTCTGCCTGCGTTTCCGTGCTTTCATATCCATCCTCCATGTCAGCAGGCGCTTCCTCCAGTCTTGCATGCTTGGTAGATCCTCTTCTTGGTAAGCGTACCAGGGATACGACTTCAGATATCAAAGTAGCTGACGAAAGAGCTCTTGCACGTCTGGCCAGTCCTTGCATGGAACCGCTGCAGGCTGAAATGCATTAGAGGCACGGGGTTATGTTTCAAAACATCAAAGTACATAGCAGCTTCCTCAATGTTATTGTAGATATATTCCACGTACCTGAATTATCTGTCAGACTGTCGAGATCTTCTGCAATCTGATATTTCCTGTACTTGAGTGCGTATTGCAGGGCAAGTATAACAGAGACAAGGAACATGAGTATAAGAAGAGAGGCAGCGACCAGGTGCGCAGGCGTCAACCACAATGCCCATCGTCCTGCGGCGGCCATAACTTTTGGATTTAGAAGTAACGTTGAGATTGTCGTTCCGTTATCAGCTGTAGGCTTTTCTGTTGTCGTAAAGAATATTTTTTTTTATTAAATATTCAATAGGAAAAATATTTCCTGCACTGGGACAGACTTACCGAACGTGATAACATGGGCGAGAAAACCACCGACGCAGGATTCAATCTCGGCTGCCATTTCGTCGCTGAAGAATTCCACGAGTAGACTATTCGCTGAAGACATTACTGTCCCTGTCGGTGGTTCACTTTTATCAAATGCAACATCCGCGAGTAGCTCAGCACTGAGGGAATCGCCATCGCGAACTTTTATGTACTGTTTTGGACATGGAAATCTTGCTTGGTCCAAATGAAATCTCACCGTGTATTCGTCTGCTGTCTGTATATGCATACAATACTTTTGTGAAGAGTTCCTTGTTGTAAGTGCTTGATTAAAAAAATATTCTTATCATTCCTGACTTAGATACCTGAATTAACCAAAATGACCGACCAGGACATGCCTGAGTACTGGCAGCTAGTATCGTTCTTGGCTTTTCATCGGTAAGATTAACCACGCAGCCGCAACGGCACTTCGTACCGACTTCCGCCGTTACTTCCGGTCTGTGTGCAGCCAAACCTGTCCCGTGCCGGCATTCCCAGTCTCCAGGATTCCATACGCCGTGTAGATCCAGCTCGCCAGTCCCGCCGCACGGTTCGGTTTCCACGGCTTTTCCCTGTGGGACAAGTTAATTATTGAACAGAGTGACCGCATGAAGAACGTTCGCGTTGAAAACAGTTTTACCAACCTGACAGAATTTTGCACCGTATTTTGGAGGTGGCGTGTCGCAAAATCTGTGACGATTTCGTGTGCCACCTACACAGGAACTGCTACAGGGAGTCCATTGACTCCAGGGTCCCCAACCAGCAGCATTTCCATCTATATATTTGATAGAATCAGTCCACCTTCTTCCATATACATATCTATATATATATTCCTGATTATAAAATGGTGTTTTCATAAAACCAAAAACAACTTTCCAGCATCCCCTATTTATAGACATTGATGATGCTGGAAATTCATTAGACGAAACTGTAACTTTGCTAATTCGAAATCCCCAATACTAAAAGTCTCAAAGGAAGCCTGACATGAATTGAGCTTTGTACAGTTTTCTTTTGAATCCGAGCCAGTTTATCCGATTAAGGATGTTCAAGGCGATTAAGGTGATACAATTTCAGCCCGGCAATGACAACGCCATTGGGATTGGATTTACAGTTTCACGTACAGATATCAATTTTAGTGTCGATCATCTCCGTTTAAATCCAGCACGATAACTGGTGTCAGATGAAACCGTAAACTGGGTAGTTGAATCGAACGGAAGAAGAAAAAGAAACGAAAAAAAATCGTGTGAACGAGAAACTTTTTTTTTGCAAATTTTCTTGCCGCATTATTAAATCTTCGAACTCATTATCCAACTTTACTTCCCCCTTACATCAGAGTCGAGAAAAAAATTCGCAACGAATGAAAAAAATTCCTCTTCTTGAATTATGGATTCAAATAGTACTGGGAGTGGAAGGGGGAGGGGCAGGCCCCCGCATCTCCGACAGAAACTCACGTAGAGCGGAGGAGGATTTCCTACGCACAGCAGCCAGTGTGGAAGAAACAAAAAAAAAGTAGAAAACAAAAAGAATTGCTGCTGGTGGGCTCATTTGTTTAACAAAATGGCACACCTGATTCTCTCGGAAAAACAGATGTAACATTAAAGTACAAGGGGAAGCGATGGAGATCCAAGCGGGAAATTCAGTCTGGTTTCATGAAAGCATCATGGGAAATACAGTGGTTCGTCTTGTAAGTGCTGTGGATATACATATATCAAACGAGGAAAAGCTTTCTCCATTTGTCAACCAGTGTCGCCGCGTAGCTTGACGAATGACGGCGAAAAGAATGCCGTCGCGACGTACAACCTAAGTCGACTCTTCCCACAATGGATATTATATGAGATTATCCGGATTGGTGATATCGGGCGGATTTGACAGTTTTTGGGTTATTCACTTTCAACTGAATTGATAAAGAAAAAGTGTGAATAGGTATCTCTGTATCAGCTGCTGTTACGATTCAAATTTTATGGCGGAAAGTACAGGGGGAATAAAAACGCTTTCGTTATTCCTCAGATCCCTTCTAAAGCTGCTACCAGTGTCCCTTGTATAGCGTAAAAGGCCAATTTTCCTTTTTTTTTTTTCTATTCGATTAAAGTACTCGAAGAAGTTTGTATCCTTAAACGAATATTTCATTGGTCCAGTATAACCTGAAATACCCTTACATAACTTAGACGAGCACTCGTCGTAATGTTTTCTACTTATACGAAGGGCTAACTTTTAGAATAAAAAAAGGGCGCGAGAGAAGAAGCAAAGAGGAAGGAGCTGGTGTCCCGGGTGTCCCTAGTGAAAGCCTCGTGCCCACTTCTAACCACGTTGCAAGAGGGTTCAAGTGCAGTTTATATGCAAATGCAGATAATTCCTTTAGCGTTGCTTCCTGCGAGAATCTTCTTGTCTGGCTGATTCGGTATTTAAACGAGGTTACCTGTTTTCTTCAAACGTAATTTCCCTGCTGCTCGTTAGCACCGGGTACCGAGTAAAGTACCTAGAGTACCGTAACAGTGGCAGTAGACCGAGAGAGAGAGAGAGAGAGTCAGAAGGGAGAGTAAAGCTTGAACGATCAGATCTTCCATAATCATGTTGGATAGGAGGTAGAAATTGAAATTACGCAAGAATAAATTCGCAATTAAATTGAAAAGCTTACCCAAATAATTTTGTAAATTTGTAAAGTGTAACTCGTGCATTATGTTGGAAGGAAAAAAAAATACGATTTTTCGCGAAATATATTGAAATAATTCTCGACAAGTTTCATCAATCTAACACAATATACAATCTGAACGAGTTTTACTTTCTGAAAGGAATTTATTTTATTCATCAAGTTTTTTTTTCTTTTAATTTCATTTCCGCCACAACGACTTTCTTTACCTTTGACTCTTCTCTCTTCGAATTGTCGCAAATAAAGAACGAACAAACTGCGTGGCGATGGCTCCACACCAGCCAATCCCTGAAAGAGTCGCGGAGGAAGAGGAAGAAGAAGAAGAAGAAGAAAAGGGAGCACTTTTACTTCCCTTTGTCCTGTTAAATCTGGGTCGCAGTACACGACGAAGTGCTCTCATCATGGGAGCCCAAGATTATTTACGTAAATTGCTCGCCAAAGTAGCTCAGGGATTCTCAACGTCAAAAAGTCATTATGATATCCGATCATCCAGTTGTTCGAAGTAGGTAATTGAAAGACAAATTTTCTAAAGCGTATCTCACCAAAGATCTCGTCAAGGAAGAACAGCGATCATTCGCACTTACAAGATTTAGTACGAAATCCATCAGCCACTTGCAAAAAGTTGGCGTGACTGTTGCCTGATAAGATTCATGAGACACGTGAGCAGGCATTAATTTTATGTCTAACGTATAATGTACGTGCGTAGACCCTGATACGTAGAATCCGCTGTCAATATCGTATAATGTAAAAGCATCGAAGAAGATTGAACGTTCTGCGTCTTGTCTAGAAAGAAAAAAGAAGAAGAAAAAAACAGATTATTTACAAACTTTTTCTTGAGACTTTTAAGCTGTTAGAATTCGTAATACCAAGGGAGATTGTGACCAAACAAAGAAAATTCCACGAGATAAAAGTACAATAAGAAACTCCAGGAACAATTTTCAAAGTCTGTAAGGACACTAATAAAATTAGAGGTATAATCAAAGTTCATGAAAAATTTGAATTTTCCTCAGAACGGAAAATCCATTTTACGAGAGTTCACTCAAGTACAACAAGATATTCGTTTATCTGAAAAGCTATGTCAAACGAGCATTAAGTCCCGTTCACAATGATTCGCCATTCCGAAAGCTTAGTTCATCCACTCGCGTTGGTATCGAGTATTCAGAAATTCGCAGAGATACCAGAGACTGTCATAAAGAAAATCACAATTTCCTATCCCTTCGTTCTCATCTGCCGTAGCAGTATCGTCATACACCATTAAGCGGTATCCATAAAGGCACCATCCGTCATAGATGATATCGAGGAAAATTCCTAAACGCAAGATTCCTCATGACGATCTATGATGGAATCATCAATCCGCGTCGTATTCGATTGCGCGAGTCTCTGTCCACGTCAGTCATACTTGACTACTTATACCAGGGGATTGAGGGATGAGGCAACGGGGGAACCCATCGATTTTGCTTTTGACGCCTGAAGTATCATCACCGCAGACCCAAAGGGATGAGACTCGAAAGAAAATAATATTTGACCCAGTCCTCCCTATTCTTTGAAAACAATATCAAGAATATCCCAGACATTGAATCCAAGATTCCGGAGCAGCTTATGAAGATACTACAACAGAGGGCACCCCGGTCCCTGTGGAGTGAAAAAGTGATATATTAAAAAAAACAAAGAAGTAAATCTGTCACTATTATGAATCATGGATAAGTCCGTTGTCAACCAAGACACGGAGTTTTCCAGAAAGAATAATGCCAGGTACATTAATCGTTGGGAATCGTTGTGAAGTAATTCACAGTGTAGCATTTAATCAATAGAAGTTCGTTAGGGTTCCCGTGACTTGTATCTACGTAAATTTTCCACCCTCCATGTGAGGGTTGCGAGAGACAACGTAGCAACCCCTCTATATATCGTGTAATACTCGGACGGTGTACTACTATCAACAAAATCCCTGCTGTGCCATTGGACAGTTTGGACTTGAATGGGTAGAGGCAGTACATGGCAAACTGGAAAATGAGACTGAAGCTGAGAGTAGAATTATAGAAAGATCTCTCAATAAAGTAGATTTCTTTTGTTGAAGTAATATTTTGATATAAATATTCGAATTTCCCTGTATTTCATTACAGAGGACAGTGAAGGCCTGCAAGTCGGTACACATCATTGTGGCATCCATTATTCCCAACAAAGTTCCATGGGGTTGTCTGAAATTGAAGAGTAGAAAAACTAAGTGAAACGTGACAATGGCTGACCTTGCAGAGGATATGTAGGTATGCAGTCGACTCTGACTTCCGTCATGGCGCCGTTGATGGCTTCGCTAACGTAGACGAAGCAATACTCGACGAATCTCTCGGTGAATATGTCGCAGTCGAAAGTGAGTGTGTGCTTTCCTGGTGGTGCTTTCAGTTCGGCCACGTAATGGAGGCTCGATGGAGGAGCCAGAGAAGCCACGTCGGCTCTAAGTCGGCCATACACCCTTACACGATCGCCCTGGAGGCGACAGGAAGGATACTCAAAGAGGACCGATATGCCACCGGTACTTCCGACGCAAGGCTTTACCGAACGGGCGTGAACGTTAAAGACAAACTGATCTGACCACTCGACCTGAAAGAAAAAAAAAAAAAATAAAATTCCATAGTAAATTTTCAATATTCCTACATAGATGCGGTGGCTGCGCGTTCCTGCGGTCAGTGGTCTCTAGGATGAATTTTCCTAGCCACTGCCTAACCTAACTTTTCATCTTGTCGAAGGACGTATATATACTCGCCTTGATGTAGGCGCTGGTAGTCGGAGCACTCGGATTAGCGTCTGTTGGTTTAAGTCTGAGGGCGTAATGGCCAGCCAATCCAAAAAATTCGCACCGTAGAGTAACGACCCTTTGAAGAGGAAACCCTTTGACCTCCTCGGTGTACAGCGCCTGCGAACCACACGACTTCATTTCTGCCTTGCGCTGGAGTTAGGGTGAATAGGTGGAAAATAGAAATCGACAAGAGTGAAGAAGGAGATTGAGGCACGAATGATGTCTTGGATATAGAGTTGATAGAATGGATAAGAAATGGTCAGAGTTCAACGACCTGAGAAAGTATTTAAGCTTTCCAGGAATCATCTGCCAGTCGACCTTACCTGTACGTGACTCTTATTACGTGGGTCACAGGACAGCACGCTGGCACCGCAATATATGAGTTGTAAAGAGTAGGTGGTCACAGGAACTCCTGCGGACGGTGTACAGGATATACCAGCGTATTCCAAAGTCGCCAGAACTGGCTGTCCAGGATAAGTTTTCAAGTGTTGTGGCTCCAAGGACAGAGAAGGAGTAGGCCATCTAACGTCCAGACTGGTTTTCATCTAAGCAAGAAGTACGAAGTGTTGTTTAAAAAATTGTTCTATAAGCTATCATTTATTGTTAAAACCCTACAAATCAATTACAGAATGATCACAGAGTGTACCTGAAGCTCGTGGAGGTCGGTGACGTCGATAAATTTGTCTTGGGACACTGAAGACTTTTGCTGTACCTGAAGGGAGTAAGTACCTCCGCGTGAAAAGAAGCCGCAGGGTATCACGAGGGAGACATTTCCGCCGGAAGCTGCTACATTTTCCACGGGAACTTCGCCCACCAGCTCCGAGGTGAAGCCATCCAGTCGTAGAACTCTGACACAACACGGAGCACAATATTAATAGCAGAGACAATGGAGACTCCATTTTTCGTCTGGTCTTTAGCCGAGAGGATCGTTCGAGCGTCGCAACATTGCTGACGTCCATGCTCATCCTGGGTTTTCACGATATTTCAGGGTAGCCTACGGAGAGAGAGGGAGGATGGTTCGGCTCGAGGAGTGAGAAAAGGAGAAAATGGAGGAAACAAAGGAAATGGATTAATGGGCTGTTAGCAGCTCGAGCGAGCTAATCATCCGTGGACAGGTCGATCCATTCGACTAAGTGATTGACGAGATACTCGAGAGCTATAAGAGCCGATATCGTCAACGTCACCAGGTTGAAAAGAGAAGGAAACACATGAAGGAAAAATAGGAATTGTCAAAAAAAAAAAGTTTAGATTCTTTAAAAAAAAATTCTTTTTTCTCTACCTCAGTACCAACGGTACACCGAATGCTTCGTTACGACTTTGAACTCCTGTCTGATCATCCTCATCCTCTTCCATAATGATATCCGCATCCTCGGTGGTGGTCGACACCGAAGTCACGGATTTTTCGAATGTCGGTAATTCCAAAATCAGAACCGACAGATTTCCAGATAACGCCGTATGGGAAGCGGCTACGATTAACCTTGGAGATACCGAATGCTCCAGTGCCAGCATGGCCCCCGATATACCTGAAAATCATATAGGAACTTATGTAGGCTGACTTAATTTATCATCGATAAGTTCATTAATTATTAGCTGCTAAAAATTATACATAACTGCGTATGTCTGATAATTATTAATCAAATTAGATATTCGATATGGTTGAGAAGCTTAATTTAATTAAATAACAAAATTGCATGAAATTTCAATATCGTTTCGAGAAACATGATAAAACAGGGATCTACAAATATTTTATCGTCATCCTTCAAATTGACACGTATTCTACACGCACTAATATATTTGACAATATGCATTTAAGCTATAAGCTAGATTATTGATATGGCAATGATAAAATAATGGACGGATCGATTTTGTATTTCTATCGTGCTGCACGTGTTCGGCTATCGAAATTCTCCGTTTACCATCCAATTACTGTAGGAATTGAACACCCTATCCCGTTACACATATATGAACAAGATATCCTATATATGTATGTACAAGATACATAAGAAGCCAGGAGTATCGTGAAAGCAATCCGGAGAAATGATATTGGCCTTTGGTTCCAGAGGTGAAGGGTTGAAAAGTTGAAAGAGTGAAAAATAAACACAAAAGACCGTAAATTTAATGCGAAAGAAACATTGTGAGAACAATTTGAACCACAATGCGATATCCGCATATCCCATAAGATTGCAAGGCAATGAAATATTCATTGAATTCACCTTAGGAACATTGTTTAAACGCACGTACCCCGTTATGCACCATATGAAAATATGTATACTTCGTCAGGCTGTGTATTACAAGTGAAAAAAATGATTGCATAAAAATAGCTAAAACTGTAGCTTCGCACGTTATAATAAACTTTCTGATATCCAGGAATATTAGCTAATAGCTATATAAACGTGACTGAGTTAATTATCTGCATAATCCATGCCCTGTACAAGAGCTTCGTTTTAGACGCATTATTTCTTACCATTAAAAGACACAGTACACGTTTGAATCTCGCGCGCAAACCAAATGGATGTTGCGCCGTAGTTTACAGTGGTAGATTCTACTGTTTACTTGGCGTACAGTGATTCCAATAGCGAGAAGGGAGAGAGGAATTACACAGGAACATACGTACAACTACATTCTTTGTAATTGTTGCAAGTGTCGGTTCATGTACAAAATGAAGTCCGGATTTGTAAGACAAAGGCGGTTGGCGCGATAAAGGAAGATCCAGGGCCAGCAAAAAGGACGCGTGCAGGTGTAGATTAAATTGTCAGATGGTTGCTTGACGACCCAAGGTACCATAGAGTATTGTTCATATAGAGTGGGTGACCTATAGAAAATAATGAGTCTTGTTTCTGGTACGAATAAAAAAGACGAAATAGGAGCAGAGGCAGCATCTGTGTGTACATTGTGGGTAAAGATAAAAGTCAGATTGGACGTGCTAAATTTGATTAGCGTGAATTTTTCTTTTAATCGAGTGAAATAAAGATTTTTGTGAAAATAAGAGTGAGTGAGTGAGTTCTCCTTTGACTAGAGTGAAGGAGAAATGGAAAAAAGGATGTGGAGTCTTGGAAAGAGAATGTAAAAAGATCGGTGGTCGAGACTTGAGCTATGCTGGGTTCGGTACAGGAATTGTATACAGTATCCAGTATCCAGTTACTTAGAGATTGTGCTGCAAGCGGATTAAGGAAGGCGAAGAAGGACGCGTCGGATTAGGGAAGTGAAAGGAGAAGCGAATAAAGCGAAGTACAGTCCTATGTATACAATGAAAGAGCGTGTCTGGCTTTACGTCGTGACCGTAGAGGTTGTTAAAAGACGCGATAACCAAAGGAAGCCTGACTGTTGTGTATTCCCCTTGTCGGGAAGAAAATTTCGAAACCCTTAATTTTCCTGCTCAGTGTCGGAATGGGAAAACGGTGCGAATTGCGATGAATGAGAAAACGTATTGGCCATCTTTATTCCCTGCGGTGGCGTTACGTAGCTTGATGGATATCGGCGAGGAGGCGGCTTCTCGAGTAGCAGTCCTACTCTGTCGGTATGGTAGGAAAACACGCAATGTAGATAAACGCATAAAACGCACAGCGCATTTCCCAAGTGACAAGAGCTGAACGTCTGTTTTTTTTTTCTTTCTTTTCTCTTTATCGTCCTTTGCTTTGTCCCCTTTTCCTCTATTCTTCTTCCGCACAAGATACCCTTTTACTCTCCAGTTCAGCACTTTATAGGTCTTGCCAGTAGCATCAGTTCTCTTTCAGTTTCTATAGCGCGACATGATGTCTCCTCTGTTCTGTCTCTTCTTTCTCTTTATATTGAAGCTCATCGTGGCCAAAAGGACTGTCGTCCAATTAACTTTTTACTTTTGTGTTAAGGGACTCTTGACACCCTTTTTTTTCACTCTCTCTCTCTCTCTCTCTCTCTCTCTCTCTCTCTCTCTCTCTCTCTCTCTCTCTCTCTCTCTCTCTC